>NQLW01000040.1:555419-587023 GCA_002312845.1 Kalanchoe fedtschenkoi | reverse complement strand
TTATCTTGGGTTCGTACTTTCTTCTCATCTGAAAACTGCTATTTGACATGTTCCCAGGTAAATATTTGTGACACGGTTGGGTGTGGAGATAGTTTTGTTGCAGCTATTGCATATGGCTATATTCACAAGCTATGCAAGATCAATACACTAACACTAGCGAACGCAGTCGGTGCAGCCACTGCCACGGGTTCTGGCGCGGGGAGGAATGTTGCGACTTTGGAAAAAGTATTGGATCTCATGAAGGACTCATCTCTCAACGAAGATGACTCATTTTGGAACAACTTACTTGATGAACACATGGATACTGAAGAGTGTAGCCTACTTTGTCAGGCAACCGATTGTTCGAAAAGATTTGATCAGTTGAATCACATTAGTCTGCAGAAGGCTGTTTCGGAACTTCTGCCAAAGCTAAAATCTTCGAAGTCAGAACAGTGTTTACCATCCAGGTATATATTTGGCTGACAAATGAATGACTTTTTTTAAGCGCAAAGACAACTATTGTTTGTTGGGGTTCCACCAGGTGAGCATTTATGGAAATAGGTAGAAGTGATGTATTGTAGGTAAAATATTGGAATCCCGCGGTCAGAAGCCAGCCGATACAACGCTGTCGTTTTTATACGCGGCGTATATTGGGCTAACTATTTTGTTGGGTCATATTATATTAGGTCCTCGAGGCCGAAGTGGCTTTCTCCTTGGGTGATAGAACCTCGTATGTTCCCTTTTTTTAACCGTTGATGTCTCTAATATATATTCTCTCTTTCTTCTTTTACTTATCACTTAATTAAATTTTTTTATTCATTTTTATTTATCATTAATAATTTTCAATGCGTATTTAATATTTATAATTAATTTAAAAAATCAAATATTAATGATTTTATTATTATTATCAAACTTAAATAATATATATATTTTTTTATACCTCATTCAGTTTAAAAAAATATATATCCTCAAAGTCAAATGTCCGGTTCCGCCACTGAATCTGATGATCCAGAGAGAGAATGTCATCACCATATATAAGTTTCCGATTGGTGCGATAGATATAATGTTCACTTTGTCTGCTTTTCCTGCCTCTGCATATATACTGATGCACGATACAAAAATGCTAAGGAAAAAATATGATAATCTCCCCAGTGGACATGCAGCAGCAAGCCTTAGTGAAATGACTTTTGTTGAGGTTCTGTACCAGATGACTTAGAAGGAGTTTGATCGAGCTGTGCAAGAGCTTCTCCATATGAAGTTATGCAAGCCCACCACTTTTTTACAAAATTCTTCAAACCTATACTACTGATTTTCTTTTATATTTTCAAAATATTATCAGTAGCTCATGATAAAATTTAACCTGCAATCACACATGTGAGCAACCATTACATCCAACACTGTGTTCAAATCGCTAAGTTATAAGGTACATAGTTATATAGTTTAACCAGTACAGCTGTCCATCTAAATTCAATTTAAATATAGTATAAATTTCAAATATTCATATCCTTATTTCTAAAAAAAATTATTATATTTCACATGAAAAAATAGTCAATAAATCAACCAGAACAAAAAAAATCATAATTTAAAAAAAATTGTGGAACTCAGAAAACGATACTGTTTATAACCGTTTGAGATATTACAATACATTTTGAACTCGAATATAATATAAATAGAATTTTATTCCGAAATTTTTTATTAAAATTTCTATTTCCGCGACTGAGACTTCATTGAAATACAGACACATATACATAATATATCATCCAATTTCAAATACATCAACATTAGTATTTCTTAAACGTGGTTCTTAATGACGGATCATCATATAATTTAGACCACATTATAAACTGATCAAAGGTTTAATGCTTCACTTATTAATTCCCCCGTGGCACAGTGCATCATCAGGCTTGCATAACTCCCTGCTCCAATCACCCGCTGCACAAATAAGTGAACATATATATTTATATATAGGACGCACGTCTATATATAAATAATCAGATACTACCTTATCATTTGCTCCTTCTCCTCTTTTACATGTCAATTAACTGAATTTTTTTGTCCACTTTTACTTGTCACTTACTAATTTTTTAATGCGTATTTAATATCAACAACTGCCTTAAAATGTCAAACATTAGTCACTTCATTATCATAATCAATAAAGAATACATTCCTCACCAATAATCATCTACCAATTTTATTTTTTGCACGAACTTTTTCAAAAAATTATTAACCACCTACCTATTAAATTTGTTCAACCGCTAGCATTAACTTCACTTTAATCAACTCAAGTTAACCTTAAACGACATGTATTAAAGGACGGAGGGAGTACTATTAACAATTGCGATCAGTTTAGATGTTAGTTGCAGACTTACCAGCAACTGCGAATCCGGAATGTTGGTCACTGGATACTATAACCAACAGAGCAATGATCATCATCGTCACAACAGCTATTTTCATTAATTCCATTTTTCCGCTGATCTCAAGATATGCAGCCCTGAAGAAGATGAAGATACCCCTACTGATTACAATGATGTCTTTATACTAGTTCAGGGCCGAAGATCCTGACTTTGGTTAGAGGTTGGTTAAATTTGTGTGTCTGTCTGACTTCCAGTCAACCACTACAATCAGGGGCGGATCCAAGGGGTGGACAGCGGGGACAACTGTCCACCCAAATTCCGACCAAACGTTCATATTTTAGTGTAAAAATATATATTTTTAATTTTTGTACCCTCAATTAAGTTTAAAAATATGATATTTCTTATTTTTGTACCCCCAGTCAGCTTAAAAAAAAATTTATACCCTCAATTAAACTTAAAAATATTATATTTTTTATTTTTATACCTCATTCAATTTAAAAAAAAAATTTTGTACCCCCAAATTAAAATTTCTAGTTCCGCCACTGATAGTACACACAATTCAAACTTCCAAAATTGTGAAACATCACTAGGTCTTTAATGGGCGTGGACTATCGTGTCTTTCTGAAAAGGATAGTTAGCTGAGTCTTTCATCATTGACCCCATCTCAAATAATGTTACATGCCAGCTAAATACATCTCATAGAGAGATATTTCAAAGCTAGGGATTGCATGGTAAAGTTGTTTATATGAGTAGGTTTCGGTTGTGTGGAGTATTAAGAGTGGTGATCCAACAAATGGGTTATAGATTTTATTTGACAAAATGTTTCATATCAGTGAGTGAAGAGAAGAATAGTCAGCTTATATTAAATTACTTGACTATGACTTACAAAGCTAAATTTTTAATTCACAATGAGGATATAGTTTAATTGATTCATCTCAATACACTACTAAGAAAATCTAGTTTTAAGGCGCAAAAAAAAGGCCACAAAGTTAGTGGTGGGTTTTTGGCCACTTTCCAACCAATGTGCGGACAAAATTAATGTTTTCTAATTAAAATTGTATGTAAATAAAGGTTCGCCAAAAATGACTGAAAAGTGATCAGAAATTGTCACCATATTTCTAGCCACTTTCAGTCATTTTCTATATTTGCGGCCCAATAGTAGAGAAAATACAAAAGTGGCCGAAATTTGCTCAAAAATTGACCGAAAAAGTGAATGCATTTTCAGTCATTTTTAGGTCACGTTTCGGCAACTTATTTAGTTTTTGCTAAAACATTGTTGGAAAATTGAAATCATAATCTGGACATGGTTTCTTTTCTTCCTCCTTACTCTTTTCCTTTCTCCTCCCCCACAATCTCTCTGACGGCAACCTTCCTTCCAATTAGCTGCGTAGCCACACCACAGGAGTCATATATAACCCCACCTCCCCCAAACTAAAACCTTCATCTTCAGAAACATTCCCCAAACTCTAATTTTCTAAACCTCACCCCTCCTCGACAGGGCTGGTTTCGACATTTTGGAGGCCCGGTGCAAAATGAAAATTGAGTCCTAAAATATTAATTAATAATATTAATTTTATAAAAAGAGAGAGGGTGGCCTCTATTTTATTAAATAGGAAGCAAAAAGCCTGCTTCGTATCAATTACACAAACGGAATGAGGAATGTACCTGACTTCTAAATACATATTGAAAATTGAAATAATACAAACAAAAAAGTGCAATCTTTAAAAAGCAACATAGAAGTCATACAAAAAACCTATTTGAATAATAGCAATCTTCTATAGTTTTTTGAAACAAAGTCTTCAATCAAATCTTCATTTTCAACTTTCTCTAAGTGGTCATTTTCAATTGCTAGCAATGTCAATCCAGAAAATCTCTCCTGTGACACTGAAGATCGCAAATAAGACTTCAATAATTTTAATATAGAAAAACGCCATCCCGCAGATGCAACCGTCATAGGAATAGTGAGTACTATTCTATAAGCAATAACTGCAATACTGCATTAGGAAAACAATTCATATGTTTTTTTAAAAAAAATGAAAATATGAATTGCACGCATATCTTTCTTAGGTAAAAGATTCATAAGCAATTTCAGTTCCTCATACAATTCATTAGCATCAACATCATTACAATCGTCATTTTTAAGTGCAACTTCTAAAGCATCACAAGAAGACTTGTCATTCAATGCATTCAACTTTGCAGAAGTAAATAAAAATCCAAAAGTTTTTTCATAATCTTCAAATGGCTCAAATCTCTTATTAAGCGAACTAATAGCTTGATCAACTATATACAAGAGATAATTAACTCTAAATGCATCTTCAGGAGATTGTAAAACAACCAATGATTCATCATGTGAATTTTCATCAAAATGTTTTTCTCCATATTTGACGCCTATGAGGAAATAATGGATCAACATCTAATTCAGGCAATTTTCTTAGCTTCTTCGATTGCATTAGAAAAACCAACATCCATATATTTCTCAAAGAAAGAAATCAGTCATTTAATTATATATAAAATACATCAATAAGCATATCTACAGACTGTGAGCTCTTACTAACTGAATTCACATAATTTAACATATCATACACTCATACCATATTACTGTAGCTAGGAGTGTAAATAAAATTGATAAACTAATGAATTGAATCAAACCGATAAGTTCGGTTTGGTTTGAAATTTTAGTGGTTTGGTTACGGTTTCAAATTTTGAAAAATCGATGACTAATGGTTTGGTTTGGTTTAGAATTTTTTTTCAAACCGAACCGATCTTAACCGAGCAAAAATAGAATTTTTTATTAAGTTTTCCTATTTAGTAATCAAATTAGTCAATAAAGTAAATGATAAAATTAACTGAACCGAATCAAACCGTGGTTTGATTCAGTTTGATTTTTTAAAACTAGCGATTCATTTCGGTTTCAAATTTTTGAAACCGATTACCAATGATTTGGTTTGATTTTTTATTAAAAATTGAACCAAACCGATTCGTTACACCCTTAACTGTAGCCACTAAAAATTCAAAATCTTCAAGTTTATTTTTAGCTAATGATTTAGCTTCACTTTTATTTTAGAGTCATTATCATTTTTAGATACTTGAAGTAAAGTCTCTCTTATGTCCACAATTTCAAACCTAATTACTCTAACACTATCGACATGACTCTCCCAACATGTAGATGATATTGATTTAAGTGTTAAACCTTTCACATTATCTTTTAAGATTTGCCATCTTTTAGTCAAATTTGCAACTATAGCATAAATCCGTTGAATAACTCCAAAGAAATCCCTAGCTTTACTATAAGTATTTGTCATATCACGTACACAGCATAAGATTCAAACTATGAGCAATATAAGGAGTATAAAACGCTCTATGATTAATATCTAAAAGTTTTTTTTGAACTCCCTGATGTCTTCCTTTCATATTCGATTCATTGTCATATTCCTGCCCTCTCACATTGTCTACATCATGATCAAGAGACTTCAATTCCTGTTAAAAAACATCAAATAGTCATTGCCCAGTAGTATCATTAACATTTATAAATCCCAAAAATGGTTCCTTAATTACAATAGAACTGATTGATAGATCAATATACTTCAATATCATAGACATTTGTTCTTGATGACTAACATCAGAAGTACAATTTAATATAACAGAAAAGTACTTGCTTGTTTTACCTTTTTAACAATTTCAGATATAATAGAGGAAGCAAGCAAATTTATTAATTTATTTTGAATTTTATGACCGAGATAGTGAATGTGAATGTTATCATTTGTAATGTGTCGAACATGCTCTTGAATAAATGGATCAAACTTAAATAACATTTCAGTTAAACCTAAAAAAATTCCCTTATTATTTTCATAAAGTCTTTCTTTAGTCCCACAAAATGTTGAACTATGTTTTGCAAAAAACTTCACAACATAGATTATTCTCAACAAAACATTTTTTCAATGATCTTTTTTTTAAAAAAAAATTTAATCCATATGATCAATAGTTTTATTTATATTTAATCTTGAACGCAACTCATACCAAGTAGCACAATTCTTTTTATGTTCTGTGCAAACTTCATGTTCCTCAAGTCTAACTGCTACATGAGCCCAGTCGTCATAACCTTTCATTTACTAATCCACCTTTTACATACTTCTTTTTAAATATTTTACAACAAAAACAAAATATTTTATTAACCTCTTTTGAATAGACAAGTCAATCCTTATCATGAAGTTCACCATTATCTAAAATTCTAATGTATAAATCTGATATAAATCACCTTCAAAACTTATTTTAGGCCCTTTTTGAATATACTTGTCTTTTTTAGGACCTTGTTACCGCTAAAACATCAATCATTTTAGAATCAAGAACATTCCAATTTCTTGGATCAAAAATATCAATTTGAAAATTTAAAGACTCATGATCATTCAAATCCTCAATATTATCCCTACTATCAATAAAATGTATGAAAACATTATCCTCATTGTGATCTTTACTAGTATTATCATTACTATCACTATGATCATTTACAAAATGTCCATCACCACTAAATAATATATTTTCATCATTAGTAGTTTCATTAGCACCCAATGTTGTATTGATATTTTTACTTTCTAAAGGAGCTTGTGATTCTTTCACAACAAATTTATCACGGGCTCCTTACTGAGATTTAATTAATTTTTCTACCCTTTTTCTTTTTTTCTTAACTTCTCATTGCAAGACTCAAATTTTTAATTCTGGAAGACATATCAAATCACAAAGAAAATAAAAATAAAATGAACAAATAAATCTCAATCAGCCTGTCTGCCTCGTCCCTCCAATCTAAATACATCTAATAAAGTAATAAATTTAAAAATTAGTAATAGAGTATTTAGATACTCAATCCGGCAATGACAACAATAAAATAAAGTATCCGTTATGCTCACAATCAAGTAATCAATATCCAGCAAACACAAAAATAAAAATAATTAATAATCAATGTTCATTTACCTAATTGAAGAAAGAAGTGAAGTAGAAAACACACAATCAACTCCTTTTCTAATTGAATATGAAAACTGTATCCAATGGCGAGTGACCAGAGAACGAAGGTCGGGAAAGGGGAAGTGCAGTGTTTCATCGAAAAAATGATGAGAGGTTTGAGCGGACGGAGCAATTTGTTATCGGGAACGGAAAAATAATGGAAGGTTTGTGATTGGACGAACTGAAATCTGACTCGATCGACAATCGACGAATGTTGCGTTGTTTTCTTGTTGTTAGGGTTTTGTTTTTAATAAATTGTTAAAATACAAATCATGGACTATTGTGTGTTAAGCTGGAAAGTATAAGGATATGTGGGCTAAACTTAATTTTGGAGGCCTTTATTTGTTAGGAAATAAATGAACTTATGTATATTCTAATATAATTGATCTGGTAGATCAGTAGAATTAGGAACATATTTTGTTACCAAAGTTGGCTCGCTTACCGTTCGTACTTCTATTAGCACATGTATTTTTTTTATATCACATTAAAATGGTATATGTCAAATGCAAATGTGTATGCTTGATGCACAGACATGAACTACACAGTAAGCCCTTTTTGGCCAAATACAAATGTGTATGCGTGAACAAGCATGAACTGCGACTAGACAATCGTCACTGCCGATCCGGATCATTAAATCAATCATATAGTAAGTGTGATATCTTTTCGCGTAATAGCATCGCAGACATGATGCAGCGTGTATGCATGAATGAATGCTCAATATGATAATTTCACTTTTCCATGTGAGTATATGTTATGTACGTATTATACCCAATATGCATTATTAATAATCACATATTTGATTTTACATGATACGAAATATACAGGAATTATTTACTCACCTCTTCCGAGCGAATCCAGCAATCCTTAACGCACTCGTGAAATAATAATGCTCTATTATAACCTACAATTTTACATTCTATAAGAACGACAAACAATGCCTAAAATCTCATCGCTAACTCCTTAAATACATATGTAACAGTCCAACTTCGGAAGCTAATAATTTCATAACTAGATATAATTAGGTTACCGATATTATCCGGTAGAAAGCTTGTTTCGAGTTAAACAATTTAGACACAAAAATCACTTAATTCGGATATCATAATCTCAAGTTTCAGACCCTTAAAGTAGCATGTATGAGCTGTCAATTTCTAACAGGCAGATTCGTACTCCTAACTTCGGAACATTATTTCTCCCTAACTAGATGGAATTACGAGACATGTCATATATCCTAGAAACTACATTTCACATAGAAGTGATTTAAAGAAAGAATCACCCAACAATATCAGAACAGGAATATATTCACGTCCGAAATCAGTAGGCAGATTCGTCTAAACAGGCCGACAGCTTCCTACTCCTATCTTTTAAGCCAATTATCTCATTATTCCGTTTGAACTAGAATTCGAAACTTATATGGTTAGAAAGATCTTTTTACGTAGAATAATTTAGAATCAATAATCATGACAAAATAGTAACAATAACTCAATTTTACAGCCACACAAAACTAGTCACCAAAACTATTTTGAGAAAAACTGTAACTTACCTTAACTTGTGAAATCACATTCTATGTGCTAAAAAACTTCGTGCAACTGCATCACACTTCTCATCCCCAACCATAAATCCTTTGATTTGACTTAATCGGACAATTCATCACTCTGTTTGAAAGAATATCCTCTCGAGAGTGAAACAATAATTCCTACACTGACCATACCCGCCATCAAGAACACAGCCACTGATATGCTCGGTGCTGCTCTCGCGGTGCTACTCTCTTTGCGTTGCTTTATGTTTGCAGTGTTAATTAACCGAACTTTAAAATTTTTCTTGATCAAGTCGAATTAACTAAATTTTTTTAAATTTGTACCAAATTAACCGATTTACCTAATTAACCGAAACAAATTAATTCATATTTCGATTCGGTGAATCGATTTTCATCTAATAATGCGCTCACCCAATTGCTAATGTAGTTTCATGAGCCTCATCAAGTATAATGACTTTGTATCATTCCAATTAGGGGAGAGCATCGGTCGGTTAACTGAACCGAATTGCTGTTCGGTTAACCGAACCGAATTAACCGAATTTTAAAAGTCTCGACCGATAACCGAACCGAATTATATGGTTAACCGATAATTCGGTTATCGGTTAAATATCAAATTAACCGAAATTAACCGAACAAATAATAAATATTTTATAAAACCAATGTATTTATAAGTAAAACAACTATTTTTTATTTAATAATTTTATTTTAACCGAATTAACTAACTCAAAAATTTCTCTTCCATTAACCGAACCGAATTAACCAAATTTTGTTCGGTTTTAACCGAATTAACCGATTCACCGAATTAACCGAACCGAATTAATTCGATTAAGCTAGATCGATTCGGTGAATCGGTTTTTAGCAAACAATGCTCTCCCTTAAATTTCCAATAGTGGGTCAGTCATGGCCTCCCTCAAAAGCATACCATCAGTTAAATACTTCAGGACAGCCTTGGCGCTAGGATGCTGTAACCAACTTCCTCTCCCATACGATTACATCCATCTCCTCAGCCACACGCCTGGATACAGACATTGCAGCAGCTCTCCGCGGCTGAGTGCCGGCAATCATCATCCTTCGCCTCTTACCAGGGGTCTCCAAATCAATAGCATCAAGCACAAACTGAGGAATCTTCGTAGTGAGTCTTACCAACAAGAACTAGAGTCTGATTCTTCTACAACACATTCAAGAACTCATCTTTCTGCTACCAAACCTGAAGCATCTTCCATTTCTCCAGGATATCATAATTTTTCTGCTAGTAAGGCCGCAAATTCCACTTGTTAATCAACATGTTATTCCATGCCGCCACCATCACTCCTCCGTTGGATCTCACCAGTTTGGCAGCCACAGAGGTCTCGTCCACCACGTCGAACAATCCCCATCAACTCTACTCCAATACCCAACTCAAAACCCCAAATGTCACACCCCAGTAGCCACAAATTGATTTTTTTTTCAAATTTGACGTTTCCAGTAGCTATCATATTAGAACTTATCTTGATTTTTTATCCAATCTAATCTTTTCGCAGTTCCTAAATGTCACAATTTGTCTCATTTTCACTGTTCCGCAGTTCCTAACAGTCACAATGTGCGCCTCATTTTCGCTGTTCCGAACTGAGACAATCCCAGGTGAATGATTTTTGCCACAAATCAGACTGCGTGTCTGTCCAGTAGGATCTTCGCAGTTCGAAACTGCGAAAACATGAGCAATTTTTGCACTTCGGAACTGTCATACTATATTTGCGCAGTTCCGAACTGCGAAATTGCTATTTGCGCGGTTGCGAACTGCGAAATTGCTATTGGAACATCACAATTCCTAACTGCGAAATTGCTAACGGAACATCACAGTTTCCGTTAGCATAAGGATTTTCGCAGTTCGGAACTGTGATGTTTCGTTAGTAATTTCACAATTAGAAACTGTGATGTTCCGAACTAATTGCAGTAGCCACAAAACCCCAAATGTCACACCCCAGTAGCCACAAATTCGATGAATTCGGAACTAATTGCAGCTTTTTGAAGCCTGGAGTTTGAATTCGGGAGAAGGAGACCTCTGATTTTTATTCTTCTCATACAAACTTTCAAAGCTTTTTATGGTCTCCCTTCATTACATTAATGGCAAGCAGAACACAATTTATTCATCAAACATGACACCAGAACTTCTCAAAACACGACGGATAGACCGAGCGCATCGGCCAGTTCAGATACGAATTGCGGTAGTGCGTGCCATCCAACCGCGGTCACAAGCTTCCTGTCAGTGGTGCACAAAGCATCATTCGCCACTTGAGCGCCAGCAGCCTTGGCTATAACCTTCACTCCATGGCTCGCAGCACAGGTCTTCCCCTGCTCGCACAGCAAAAGTCACAAGCCATTTTTTAACATGCTAACGCTTATCTATATCATCGCACATGGTATTTTGATATTTACCCTCAAGATATCTGCGGCTGCCAGAAGCCACAGCCCGTGGCCAACCCCGGCCACAATCTTATCCTTTTCAGCAAAATCTTGCACCAGAGCA
Source organism: Kalanchoe fedtschenkoi (assembly GCA_002312845.1). NCBI lineage: Eukaryota > Viridiplantae > Streptophyta > Magnoliopsida > Saxifragales > Crassulaceae > Kalanchoe > Kalanchoe fedtschenkoi. The sequence continues at coordinate 575,655 of NQLW01000040.1, read as the reverse complement.
ACAGCTTTCTTATCATTCAGCAGCAACTCAGGTGACCTCCCGCCCGGAACCACCAGGCAGTCATAATTCTCAGCCCGGATTTCCTCGTCCCAGCTTGTCTTGAAGTAGAAATTATGTCCTCGCTTTTCGCTCCAGATCTGAGCTCCCTCGTCGTCCCAGACTGCTGTGACACAGGTATCTCCTTTCTTCTTGTTAGGACTGACGGCGTCGACCTTGCATCCCAGCCCCTCCAGTGCTCTATACGGCACATACATTTCATAATCCTCAACAAAATCCTGACGAGTAGCTAGTTTGTATGAAGGGAGCATCTCATCTATCAACATAAGCTGCTAGAAACATAAGCATGGATGAAATGTGTTATGAGTGTATGCATTATTGTTACCCCACAAAGGAAGAGAACCGATTTTGGGCCGGAAGAGCTCTGAACTTGGCCACCCAGTAACTTGACAAGCTGCGAAAGATACTCAGCGTGAGCAGGCCAGCCAATGGTGCTCAGAATGTTTCCATCAACAACACAGCCGGTAAGGTCGAGCACAGAAGCCGAGGCATCATCCTCCACCCAAGTCCCGCCGGCCAACTCCACCACAGGCTTCAAGCTCCAGAACCCAGTGACATTTCTGCCCTTGGCTAGCCCGGCCGCAACCAACATGATCTGGCTGTGGCAGGACGTGATGACCGGCTTGCCCAGGTGGGCAAATTTCTTCACGATGCCCACCACATCCTCATCATCGCTCAAAACTTCGGTGAAGCGGCCGCCCGGGATGATGAGCATGTCATAGCTTTCGAAGCTCAACTCGGCAAAGGTGGCGTTGAGGACAAAGTTGTGGCCTGGTAGCTCCGAGTATAGCTGATAACAGAAATGAGTAACTCTGCTTTCTGACAAATATAAAATTTCTGAACAAAGAAAAACAATGAAAGAAAGTGAGATGGAACCTCGAAGCCGACGAAGTCGTGGATGGCGGTGAGGCATTTGTGGCCGGAGAGCTTTCCCTTGGAGGCGCAGTGTACACGGACGCCCAAGGCTTGGAGGAAGTGAAACGGGACCATGGCTTCGGAATCCTCCATGTAGTCTCCGCATAGTATCAGAGCGGATTTGGCTGCCACCTCGACCGATCCCATTTCGACTGAAACTACGAGTATTCAACAAATCCAGCTCTTCTATTCACTTCTTATTTATATTGCAGCCTCTATCAAGAACTGCATTATTGAGCAAGGGAAGGGATCACGTAACAGGCCAAAAGATCATCACTACTAGTTACAATATTCATCAACTAAAAATAATATTATAATTTTATCACTTTTCCTATGCCCATGACCTGATAATAAGAATATAAATAAAAATCGATAAATCAATGAATTAATTACATCGAATCGATCCAAACTGAATAAAATTAGAATTTTGTATGAAAATTTTCTTGTGTAGTAATTAAATTAGTCAATAAAATTCATAAAAAAATTTAATCTAACCGAATCAAACCACTTTTACTTACATAGTTTTAAAAATAAATACATCCCTACCTGTTAATAATCTCTATATCACCTCCTTTACTTGTTATATCATTTTTAGTTGTTAGTTAACATTTTCAATACAATGAATAATAAAATTGCATCTTTATCACAATTCATAAAAAAATAATTCATTCTTCATCATTAATAATATAATTAACTCAACATTTTATATGAAATGTTAAAAAATTATCTTAAATATCTACTTATTAGAGTTGTTCAATAACTATTACTAAATCTATCTAACCCATTTAAACTACTAAGTAAAAGATTGAATGCGTTTGCATTTTCTTTTCTTTGTATTTATGTAAAAAAAAAATGAGTATAACAACATTTTTCTTTGTCTTCAGTCTCGGTAATGAGCAATATTAAATAACTTCTAGAAAATTGTGGTCAAATTACGATTTAAATTTCTTCATCACAAGTTCACAACCATGTGCCTTTCTCATGATCACTAAATTTAGAAATTTGTATCAAAATTCTATACTTATTTAAATTTTGAAATGAAGATTAGTATTATTTTTTCACTAAATAAATTATTAGATAGAATTTTATATTTACTTTTTAATATTGCTTCCAAATTTAGAATGTTATATTTACTTTTTAATATTGCTTCCAAATTTAATGTACCCGCAATCTTTATATCAGAAGTGTGTATGGCAATAAAAATAGTTTGATCGTCACAAAAATATCTTTATTTTCTTCATACTTGCCGAATTCATCTTTTAATTACAACATCTTATAACCTTGACAAATACAAGTAAATAAGATTGATGCCGATGATTTCGTGTTTACCATGATTTTATATTAGACGTTGTATGTGAGTAAAGTTGCGAGTTTGGATGATGGATGGATAGCAAAGTTAGGATACATTAAAAATAAACTACGTTAATAGGATACATTTGTTTGCTATGATGTCATGAGTTTTTATTGCTTGCTCGAGGACAATTAAGAGTTATTGTGAGGTATTATTATGTGACTAAATTATTCCGTCTTATTTATACTTAACTCACCTAATTCTTGACTGTTCTTGAGTATTATTTAATAGTTTTTCCTAGTTTTTGTATTTAAAATTTATTTTAGATCTTAATATGAAAACATACTAAAAAGGGTAGTTTTACAGCATAATTCAGACAAAGAGAAAAAATCATATTGAAGACAGTGATTAGCCGAGCGCAAGAGCCTCTTGCGGGGGGAAGAACTTACACATGTCACACAACGAAAGGAAGGAAAAGAAGATGACATGGGCGTGTGAGAGAGGCAAGCGCGGTGAGAAGTAACACGTGCGCGGTGAGAACTGCAATTTCCTAATTCGTACTATAGAAAGTTTCCAATTTTTGAGAAGTCTATCTATGGACTCAAACATCCGATTCACACGATTCAAAAGGTCATAGAAAGATGAGACAGTTATTTTCAAGTTTCTATAAGGAGTCAGAGCCTAAATCTTGATTATGTCTAGTAGATTTACCAACAAAGTCTATGGGCGGATAATCTTTCTTATTTGGCTTCTGTCTTGATTCTTATTTCTATAAGCTAAATAAGTCTGAAGCCCATCATTATCTCCTAAAGATTTACATGAGAAAAGAGTCTAGATTCATAGCTCAAGTTCTAATCTATTTCACACACATATATAGAGAGAGCTTAATGAAGGAGAAAGGTATGACTGACATGACTAGCTTGACTTAGCGCAATTTGCGTGCCTTCGGGTGCTTGGTGTTGTTCAAGGCCAAATAGCTAATACGTGACAATCTTCAAGGAGCAGTGGAGAATAGCAAGAGAGCACAACTTAGCTAAGATTTGAGTAAGACTATAAGGGTAGTTCCTACTATTTTACTTATGTCTATGTCTATGACCTTTAATAGCTAATTCTCTTGTGTGGTTAACGTGTTGTAAACTTGTGATGATTATTATGAGATAATTTGTGTTTATAAATTCTATTTATGTTGATATTGTTACTACGCTGTTTCAGAATGATTAATTAACCTGTATGGTGTGTGTAGTACCTCACTGCATGAAGTTTATGCACTTATATCTGATTGTGAGGACAAAAACCAATTCTAATTAGATAAGAGCATATATAGTAACATGTCCTAAGTTTTGCAAAAGCACATAATTTTGTTTGAATTCCATATCACCATAGCATAACTGCGTACGTTTTGTTGCTAGGCTGAAAACCTACAAGAGCATGTTAGACATATATAATTCATACTATTAGCTTATACGAGTATGATGAATGTAGAATAAGAGCATTTATTTACATTCTGAAATATGAGATATATATTTTTCTAAATTCAATGCATAAATAGAATTCAATCTTTTGTATCGATGATCAATAATCTCACAAGTCAAAGCTAACTAAATTACATACTTATCTTTCTGATTTCCTTGTTAATTATCCTGATTACTGTTATCTTTGAAACCCTCTTAATATTTTGTGTCTTTTATTTTATCTAGGTGTTAAATGTTTGATAACTCAGCCTATGTGGATTGACCATGTACTTACCACTAACTGATGAGCATATGTTTTATAAATTTATTTGCATAGGACAACTCAACGACTGTCATATAACCCATCGTCGACCTCCCAACATTCGCCCTGTCCACCTCCTAAAATGGCGGTTTGAGGCCTGCCTAGAACTTTTGATGTCTTTGGTCCAGGTGATTCGGGCACCCCAGGCAGCCACGGGTTGCCGCTAGCTTATAGGCCGCAAACTCCTTATGCTGCTCCATCTGGCTTTCATATGCTATAAGATATTTTGTCCTAATCTATAATTATAGTTTGAAGTTGTTTCCAGACAAGATTCAAAGTAAGTGGGATGGAACTTATAGAGGGTTCTTCAATTTCCATGTGGTCACATTCACGTAAAAGGGCTACAGAACGTTTAGCGCTAATTGACAATGTCTCAAACATTATCAATAAGGATAAGCCAGTGAGGTAATTCCAAAAGAAAAGACCTAAAAAAGACATGAATTGATGACCCTTGAGAGACTTCTTTGAGTAGATGAACCTTACCAAACAATCTAGGTGCAACAACCGTCACTTCTAAAGAAAAAATATCCGCATCTCGAGACAATTAAGAAGAAAAGTGTCTCACCTCAAAAAAGTAAAGGTACATCATGGAGCAAGAATAGCAAAAGATTCAATCCACCAGCGACATATTTCAACAACAAAACAAAAACTTACATTTCAAGGAACGGAAACTTCTCATCCGCCAAGATCAAGGCAGCACAATATTCATAACTAATTATCTATAGTTGTCAATGAAAGAGTATGCGATGAGTGCAACGGGCTTCTTAACTGCCATGAAGTGCATATTGAAGGAGAAAAATTATTGTGCATCCAACATTATAAATAGAGAAAAATTCTAAAAGGAGCCCTTAACTATCCTCATTTATCAAATTACAGTCATAACTATCTAAATGTCTAAAAATGGGCAAAAAAAAATTTTGACTCATATTTTAAATTACAATTTATAGTTGCATTCTTTAACTAATATTATTTATGACTTATATTCATGTGTCAAAATTACATTGTTTTGTCATCAAATTAAACAATTTCATTTTTTACACAAAAAACTCATAAATTTCATATCAAATCGACTCTTTTTATAAACAAATTTGATAAGATCAATTGTATTTAATACATCAAACTCAATGTAACATTTTAAAGTAGTGGGAAACTATTTATTTACCTCTTTTTTGACATTTAAATAGTTCTGACCGTAATTGAGTAAATGACAATAATTCGGAGCCCCATTTAAAAAATTTCTCTTATAAATACGAGGACATACAAACATCAGATGTTTAAAAAAATATTCAAGAACTCAATATTTTATACTTGGTATGACCCGATGTTGAATGAAGCTATATTTTTTTTAATGATACTTAATATTTGATACTTGGTGATCATAGATCTAAACAAAACTTTTTTTTAAAAAAAAAGTAAAATAAAATAAAAGGTCATTCTGCAAACGTGAATTCCTTGGGCTGCCGATTTGAAGGCCCATTCTGTACATTTTTCATCGTTTTCGTTTCCCGCCGACATTCACCGCCAATGTTCGAATTCACTGATTCAAATTTCGCAAAGAATCAGATAAAGCAGAAATCTTTTCATTGTAAAGAAGCAGTAGCTCCTCACTATCAACCACCCCACAACTACACCAAGCTCCATTTTTTTGGTTTGCAGGTATCATGTCTCGTTTCCGTCAGATCTGTCTTCGGTCCCCTCTTGTTTTCAATGCTGACTGTGGATTCTTTTCTTCGTGTGAATGATTTTTCACAGGTGAAGTCATGGCAGGGAAAGGAGGAAAAGGGCTTCTTGCTGCCAAGACCACAGCAGCAGCTAACAAGGAGAAGGACAAGAAGAAAGCCACTTCCCGCTCAGCTCGTGCCGGAATCCAGGTACCAAAAATATACATATCAAAGCTGCAATCTTTCTCCTGTTTTGTTGACCAACTCTTTCTGGGCTTTGCTGTTCAGTTTCCCGTGGGTCGAATCCACCGCCATCTCAAGACAAGGACCTCAGCCAACGGCCGTGTGGGTGCGACGGCTGCTGTATACACAGCTGCCATCCTGGAGTACTTGACTGCTGAGGTGCTTGAACTTGCTGGGAACGCTAGCAAGGATCTGAAGGTGAAGCGTATTACTCCCAGGCATCTGCAGTTGGCTATCAGAGGAGACGAGGAGCTGGACACTCTCATCAAAGGAACCATTGCTGGAGGTGGTGTCATCCCCCACATTCACAAGTCTCTCATCAACAAGTCAGTTAAAGAATGAATCTTTACCATGTTGCGACTTCTAAATCTCTTAAGTGTTCATTCAGTGGATTTGTTAGGATTGTGTGAATGTATTGGATAAGAAGATAATTTCTGCTTGTAGTATCTATCTAACTTCGGATCTTGATTGTCTTAAGTATTATGAATTAGTCCTGATGAATGTTATCTTGGGTATCTCTCATTGTCATGCTTTTGTTTGATTTGGTTGTCATATAATGCCAACTTCAGCTGCAGAAGTGCAGTAGTGAATGCTATTGGAAGTTGGCTTCAAACTTCTACAGCTTTTGCTCAAAGCCGCCAGCCAGACTGCGGTAATTCCTACAAGTGAGGATTTGATACAATAGTATCAAGAACATGACCTTAGCGTTTAGGCTAGAGAATAGGCTTCATGTTAAAGATTTGATACAACTGACAGTTGGGGACCCGATTCTCAATTTTACTCCTACGTTAAGTGCTAGAGTTTTGCTAGTAATATCAAACAGCGTGAGTCAGCATGTGTTCCTCGTATACTAGAACCACATATTTTGATGAAGTAGGCTGATTGCTATTATTTGTGTTGGCCGAGGGTTGTTTTTGAGCTTCATTTAATCAGGTTCTCAGAGAAATGACATATTATGAACCGCTGTTGCGTAATAATTGACTGGTTCAGCAGCTAAGGTTTGCTGAATAGTACTAGTGTAGTTGGAGCTACTTCAAGGCATGATTTTGCTTGCAATTTTAGCAACTGGCTTTGAATTCGGATACATCTTGAAAATGGGGAGCAAACAATTAGAATTAGTGATTGAAACTATTAGAGTTGAGAACGGTTTCTTATTAACATAGTGTAGAAGTTATTAATTCTAATCAGTTCAAGACTAATAATCTAACTATATTAATATTTAACAGAAACAGATGGTTGATCTCTATTAAAGAATAAATTTTTGTATGAGTGGGCTTTGAGTGACAACGATCAACACAATATGTTGTGTTTTTTTTGTGTGTTGAGATTTATTGATTGTGTTATCTAGTTGGAATGATCGTAACAAATGATATAAGAGTGGAGTTAAAAGGAAGAGATCATTTTTAGCGGCTAGAGCCAACACACCCCATCCACTCATTGATAGTGGAGTCAGACTCATTGCGCGACAGCTCTCTCGAGCCAAACTTAACCTAAGACCTCAGAGTTGTTATATAACATTCCAAACCATTAGACCAACATTCTGTTGGTAAAGGAAGAGATTATTTCCGTACAAGAAAACTTTTGAAAAATAAGTTATAAGAAAATTCTGCAAAAAAGTCAGTACGATTAGAGGCATGATTTATAGCACCTTAATCTTAAATTTTAATGGAGATAAGTTTTGAAAATCTGCAATGTCTGATTTTGGTGAATGAAAGCAATCCGCCACTTCTAAGAAATCAAACAATTATATGGTGGATATACGACAATTGAAGATTGATGTTCCAAAGTATGATATAAAGATGAATTTCATGAATTAATAACTTAGTGTACATGATTTATTAAAATAACAAGGATTTGATGAAACTTTGGAGGAGAAAAAGACATTAAGAATAAGTGATGCTAATTAGAAAGTTATCCCAAAAAAAATTGTTGAGTACAATTAGGGTAACACTTGCTCCAAATGTGAGGTATTATGAGGTACCGTACTTTGTAAATTTTCAATTCAAGTACTCCCAGACTAATTTTTAAACAAAAAACACTATAATTCACGGGATTAAGTACACCAACACTATAAATGAGATAGTATATTGCATGATATTGAGAATCCATACTTAATCAGATGCATTATAGTGTTTTTTTGTTTCAAATTATTCTTAAGTACTTGAATTGAAAATTTACAAAGTACGTTACCTGATTTGAAACTAGATGAAAATACAGATAATGTATTTATAATCAACCTATACAAATATTTTGAATTGAATATGAGGATGATTCTCTGACTGTCACCTAGAAACAGAGACTTGAGACACAAATATTTCCTATGAGAAACATAAGGTGAGATAGACTTAAAAATTTCCAGATTTCAGTGAATGATGACCGGCTAAGCTAAGAATTAGCATTAATTTAGTATGAACGCTTGAACTTCAAACAGCAGGTAAAAAAATCAATAAGGTGTTGACCTAGTGATCTTGTGTGTTGTCTAACACTACGGGTGTCACTATGTGGAAGGAAAAAAATATATAAAAAAAAGCAGGTAAAAAGCCCAAACGTGACTAGGGATGGCAATGGTGCGGTTCGGGGCGGTTAGTGGTATTACCATACCCTATCCGTCTCGAAACATATCAAAACCATACCCGCACCATAACCGCTCGGGTATGTAAAAATCAAAACCATCCCCATCCCCATCCCCATCGGGTTTTGGTTTAACCATGGTTAACCATTTAACCAACAATCGATCTCTCATATGAAAAACTAAAAGCATTGCAATTGGCCACGGATGAGAAGAATAGTCTTAGCTCGCACAGTTTTTCTTTATTACAAGTGTTGGAAATACCTAAATTAAGTTTTATATCTCTAAAAAGCAATGATACTAATTAATATTCTAGTACAATATGTTGTTATTAATAATTTGCTCGTCCTGATCAGCCAACCAGTTAATAGTGCATAACAAGTTTCTTATCCCCAACTTGGTGAAAAAAATTTTATCGAAGGGCGTCACATCTTACTTAAAATCAGGAGTAGTGCGATATTATTAACAAGTGACACGTACTGCATCTTAATAGATACCTGATCCTTTGTTTCATCTTATTTAAGACCGAAGAGAAAATGAGTAGTTCTTAAACCCAACATGGTCGACAATTGAAAGAGGATTTTCATGAACTATGATCATTGAAACTAATTTCTTCCTAAACCTTTGCTGATCAAAAGCTTGAGATTTTACTTTATTCTTATTATTCACATTAAAAAAGGATTGTCTTACAACTTGACTTTTCTTTTTCAAGGATGATTTCACATGAGCATGTAGATGTGACGTCTCATCCATCAAATCTACTCTAAGAAGACATTTACAGTATACACATCTTGCTTTCTTTAAATCAAGAACTGGAACCGTCTCAAAATAGTTCCAAAAAATGGTCTTTACTGCACTGTCTGAAAAAATAGAGAGTGAATCCTTCATTAGTGAAGTTATATCATCCTCATCACTTGTCACGATCTTCATAAAAATAAACAGAATGTAAAACACATTACAAAATATATAAGTCTTTGTAAAGACACAAATTGTAGACAAAATATAAAAAAAATCTTATCTTTGGTATAGATGAGAGACAACACACTACACTTTGGCTAAAGTTGTGCTTTCTGCAAATTGTGTCGTCAATGGTTTGGATAATAGAAATAAAGACTGATCACATAAAAGTCATACTTGACAATCGGCCGCTTCAGCCAAGCTTTCACTCGATGATAAAAAAATAATAGTTATTTCGTCGCTTCAGCAAGTGACAAATGAAATAAAACTCCCTGCATAGCTTCAGACATGAATGTTTTGATGTTGTCTATGGTTTCACTAAGATAATTCGCTTCATTCGATGACATAAATAAAGAAAACACGTCGCACAGCTTGAGACCAAGATTTTTTTTTCTAGTCATAGCAAAATATAATTAGCATAATCTAATAAAGCTAACTCAATGAATCACAATACTATTTTATGATTACAAATTGAGCATTTTATTTAAATTCTTTCAATAATTACTAGAGAAATATGTATTATAAAATTAAATGTATTAATTAAATAATGTTTTCAATACTATATGTATTATTTTATTTAAATACTATTATGGGTGGTGAACTAAAGTCGGGTCGGGTCGGGGCGGATATGACAAATACCATACCCTTAATCTACCCGTCCAATTTTTTTCGGTTCGATTACGGTTTTAACCGTGGGTGTAGTCAACTCGGTTATTATCCATGTTGACCGGGGCGGGGATGGTTCAATTACGATTCGATTCGGTTGAATTGTCATCCCTAAACGTAACACACTTTGGAATCATGAATCTGAAAAGCCCATTTTTGTGACACAGAGACGAGCCCAGCCCGCAAGAAGCCAAGAAAAAACATTATCCTTGGCCTGGGGCTCGCTTCTGTGGTGCAGATGCTGTTGTAAAATTTTTATGGTTTGTTGGCATTGAAAAGACTGTTCGCACTCTTGTTTAGAAGAAGATTGCTGCGCCGGTGGAGCAATACTGAGCTCCACTTCCGCTGTCTCAGGTTTTTCTAATCTCAGCCGCTCATCTACTTTTTTTGTTATACAGTGATTCAGTTTGAACTGCATGAAGTATGTATGTCGAGTGCCTAATTTGGTTTCTTGATTCTTCAAATTCAATGGTACAGAAGCAGCAAATAGTTGCTCAAGAATCTGGGCTGCCTTGTTTGAGCATGTCAATGGCTTCCGCAATGATCAATGGAGCAGGCAGTGTGGCTCTGATGAGAGGCATCAAGCCTGAAGGGTTGGGTTTTGTCGGCTCTGAGCTCCACGGGAGACATTTTCCTAAAATGGCTTCGGTTTCAGCTGCTCGAATCCCCGCTTCAGTTTCCAAAACCTTATCAACACCCAGATGCAGTTTATCAGCTTCCAGGCCAGCATCACAACCTAGGTTCATCCAGCACAAGAAAGAGGCATTTTGGTTCTACAGGTTCCTTTCTATAGTGTATGACCACATAATCAATCCCGGGCATTGGACAGAGGATATGCGAGATGAGGCGCTTGAGCCTGCTGATCTCAATAATAAGAACATGATAGTTGTTGATGTAGGCGGTGGGACTGGATTTACTACTTTGGGGATAATTAAGCATGTGGATGCCAAGAATGTGACGATTTTGGATCAGTCGCCTCACCAGCTGGCTAAGGCTAAGCAGAAGGAGCCATTGAAGGCATGCAAGTTTATTGAGGGTGATGCTGAAGATCTGCCTTTCCGAACTGATTATGCAGATAGATACGTATCTGCTGGAAGGTATGGCAGTAATTCTTTTTGTGTGTGTGTTCGCTAAAGATGCAATGCCCCTGTATAGGAGATTGCATTTGAGGTTGTTCTTTTCATGGATAGAGTTCGTCTTTTGAGATAGTGTTTCAGACTACTAAAAATGGCCGCTTATATTCCGTAAGTTACTGCTTGTTAGAGTTCAAAAGGAGTTGTATCTGACAAGTCAAAATGAAATGTTCTACTAAATAACGGTAGATTCTCTATACAGGGAGACCTCAGCAATGATAAACTGGACTAGGCTCGGCTCTAAAAAGCATTAGATCACATGGATATTCATTAAGAAAGAAAGATATTTGAATTTTGAATATATGACTGGTGTGTTTAATTTTTATTTATTTTTAGTTTATACTACTAAAGAATTTAATGTGATTATTCAGCATTGAGTACTGGCCAGACCCACAACGGGGCATCAAGGAAGCATACAGAGTGCTAAAGTTGGGTGGCAAAGCATGCGTAATTGGACCTGTGCACCCAACATTTTGGTTGTCTCAATTCTTTGCTGATGCATGGATGCTTTTTCCCAAAGAGGAGGAGTACATTGAGTGGTTCCAGAAGGCAGGTTTCAAGGATGTCCAACTGAAAAGGATTGGCCCAAAGTGGTACCGTGGAGTCCGTCGACATGGGCTGATCATGGGTTGCTCCGTAACTGGAGTAAAACCTGCATCTGGGGACTCTCCTCTGCAGGTATTTGCTTAATCACTGTATTCCTCTCCTATGCACTTTCCCGCGTAACTTGTCTGTGCTGTTTCTCCAGAATCTTGACTGAAATGCAAACATGACAAGTCCTGTAGCAATTAACTATTTGCACAATTAACTGTATAGGTAACGTGAACTCTGAAATTGGTAATATGGTATACTTATATTTCAATGTGTTACAGCTGGGTCCAAAGGCAGAGGATGTCTCAGAGCCAGTGAACCGATACGTATTCATGTACCGCTTCCTGTTGGGTGTTGTGGCCTCAGCATACTATGTCCTGGTTCCTATCTACATGTGGCTCAAAGATCAGATTGTTCCTAAAGGTAAACCAATCTAAAGATATCGGAAATAAGAGCCTGAGAAACCTGATTTGCAGATTTGTTGTAGCATACCATGTATGCAATATATCTCGCCTGCATGGATTGCTCTCTGGAACTTAATTTGCTGTTTAGTGTAGCTTCCCAGTTATCAGATGGATGATTTATAAAACTTTTTGCCTGCCTAAAATCCATTTGGAGAGGTTTGATGTAATCTGAGAGAGCGAGTATCAGACTCATGTCACATGGGAGTTAGAGGACCATGATATAACCATTTATAATTATAACAGGTTATTGGTGAAGTGAAAGAAATTGAATATTTTGGCAAGGAAAATTTGAGGGAATATAAGAACTAATTTTCTGTGTAGTTGAGGGAAAGTTTGAGGAATGAAAAGTAGATGGAAAATTGGATGAAAATTTAGTCCAAATTAAGGAGTCTTTTTAGGTTGTGTTTGGTTTATGGAACATTTGAGGGAAATGAAAATGGGAAGGAGAGTGAAATTCATCATGGCTTGGCTTCCATTTGATTCTTGTTTGTTTGGTTTGAAATGGTAAATTTGAAGGAAGTTTCAAAACTCTTTTTTATTCACTTTAACTTCCCTTCTAGTTTTTCATTCAATTTTCTTTCCCATAGAATTTCCCTTGTCCCAACACAACCTCAGTGTTTTCTACATAATTTTCCACCTCAAACCAAACAAAGGAAAATGAGGTGGGATCCATGAAGAATTTATTTTTCATCCCATTTTCTTCTCCTCTATATTTTCCTAAACCAAACATATTATAAGAGTATGTTATTTCTAGCTTAAGCTGAGCGTAACTAATATTTTCTTGTTCAGTCCAGATCTTTATAATCTCACAATAATTTTTGAGTTCAATTCAGTTCAAGCAGGTATTAGCAACAAGAACTCACCCTAAGTGCCAACTTAGTGTAAAACTTTGCAGTAAAGTACTTTGGGCCGGCTTCTACTAATGACCTGCAAACCTCTTCGTGTTTAATCCGCCTAGTGTATTGTTCACTTTAGTATTTGGTCCTTATCAGTAACTGTATTCATTCAACTAGAAACTTAATGTTGCTTGGTATTTACAAATTTAATAACTGACTAGGAAATTTACTCACACAAGGTCTTGACTATCACAATAAGTCTCTGGAAAAGCTCACGAACTAGAAAATTCTGAGCATTAGTTTAGGCAAGCATCAAGCTTAATCAATGGCCTTTAATACCAGTAGGAAAATGGTGGTTCTGACTTGTTTAAGCTCACTCTTTTCTGTTCCACGAGAGCTGTGAAAAGCCACAGACAAGTCAGTACTGATTTTTTAAATTACATGGTCCACTGAGCAGATACATGTTTATATGGAAAATGATGATATATTAACTACTTAGTAAACTCGTAGTCGTAGTGTAAGAGAGACGAAATCAGCATTTTTGTCACTGTTCACATGATGGATGACACTTGCCTAATAGTATAAAGGCATCCACATTCAAGTTTTTTGAAACGCTTCGTGTTAGAGTACGAAGCGATTTGGGCTGAGGTGGGAGGTGATTTGTGATCTTCCGACATGATGCAGCTTCGTCTGCATGAAGCGGTTCGTGAAAAAGATTTAATCACGTTTCATCCTACCAAACGTGATTAAAGATCAATTTTTAATGAAAAATTTTAATTATGTAATTTTTTATTACATAAATATTAAGAAAAAAATAATATGAATAAATAATTATAAACAATCAAATATTATTAAATTTAAAAAATTGTACTTTATTGTAATATAAAAAAGCATAAAAATGATAATATGACAAGTGGGTACATGCGCAGAGGTTTGAAAGGTTTGTTTCAATGTGGAAGTAAGTTTGTAAAAAATAAATTTATGACAAAACTGAGTTGACATGACACAAGTCCCACGTGACATGACACACACCTACATTTAAATTTGTTTCAATGGCATGCCTTAAGTTTTTCCCAAGTCCTTTTCTTGGGCACATCCGTTGGTACCTATAAATTTAGTAAGTAAGTCATAATTATTTTGGAAGTCAACTTGAAGGAAATTTCCAAGTAATTTCCCAGGTGGGCTTTTAGCAATTTTTTCTCTTTTACTTTAATGAGTATCTTAAAAGGCTTTGGCTCAAAATGTCCTTTTTTTTTTCTTTCTGATCTCATTCCTTAGAGTTCAAGAAATGTCTTCACTACCTTATTGGTAATTGATTAGGTGACCACGATCAGAGTTTGAATTTTCTGGTGATCGAGTGTGTGCATTGTAATTTACATTTAATAAAAAAATTTTTTTTATAAAAAAATTAACAAAGTGCCCTACAAAAGCTGAAAAGACTGACAAAATGAATGTTAAATCTTGTTTTGCTTAATTACAAATAGGGGTGTTCATCGGTTCAAAATCGGACCGGACCAGAATCGGAATCGATAAATGGTAAGGACCGAAGACCGGACTGGATTTGAAGCGGTCTGGACCGGACCGGACCGGAAAATTTCGGGTTTGGACTGGACCGGACATGTTTGGACCGGAATCATAAAAGTTAAATAAATTTTAATAGAAATGTGAATTAAAAATAATTCTATTTATATATTAAATAAGATATATATAAGTATTTAAAAAAATAAAATTTTTATTAAAAAATTGCCAAACCGGTCCAATCCGGTCCGGATCGGATTTCCCCGGATTTGGACCGCACCGGACCGGAATCCCAAAAACTGATGGACGGAAGACCGGACCAAAATCCTTCGGTCCGGTCTGATTCTGTCCATTCCGATCCGGTTCCGAGTCATTTTCCGGTCCGCACCGGATTTTGAACACCCCTAATCACAAACTTGTAATGCTTATTTTTTGTGACTTCAGAAATCACACAAACAGTTGGCGATGTTATGAATACAAAAGGACGGGCATACCAACTGGTTCCTGCAGTAGGAAGCCAATTTTTATGTCTTTGCTGTGTGGCAATACAATAGTAAAATAAAACAATGATCCGCTGTGCGACGACACCTTTTTCCAGCTGAGATCCGTACTGTGATTAAATTATGAAAATACAATGAAATGTTCCGGTCACCAAAAACTTAAAAAGGGAACAAAATGGAGTTTTGCTTGTGGCCGGGGTTTTGTAGAGGTTCCGTTTCTTTTCTTGATAAAATTGCTAAGCGCGCAGGATCCCTATTAAGCAGTGGCGGATTCAGAATTTTTTTTTGGGCAAAATTACATAGCCCAAAATTTTGGTGGAATTTGGGAAAAAAAATTAAAAATTTAGTTGAAATTAAGCATGTAAATTTATATTTTATATATATAAATCTTTTTTAATTTTATTTTTTACATATATATAAGTGCTTTATATGGGATTCGGGGGCGGCTGACCCCATTGCTCTCAGAGGCTCCGCCCCTGGCCCTGCTATTGAGCCACTAACCCAAAACTAAAAACAAAAGAAGGCTGTCTGTCCGTGAAGAAAAAAATCTATGTCAGGACCCTATAGTCAATATAATCCCACTGTTTCGGATCATAGTGCCAAGCAGGTTTCTCCACGGCTCTAATCCCACTCAGATGCAGAGTTCACCATGCACTTATACTAAAGACAAACAGGACATACTCAGCATTCTCAAATTGCTGCAATGTCTGAATTGGACTGGCGTGAGTTCTTTTGACTCGGTCACAGTGGGCGGGGCATGCCTTTGCTGCCATCTTCATTTCACATGAGTGTAGCCTAACCTCCCCAGCTAATTTGCGGAGTAAGGAGTATCATCTTAATCTCACTGAAACAGCAGCTGTTTCTGGCTTTGGCTTCGTAATAGGTTTTGACAGACCAGCACATGGCTGTTCTAATATTAGTATAAGACTCTGCAATCCCCGATCAGAATAGTTTTGATGTATTTAATCATATTTAAAGTATAAGGAATGGACTTGCTGCAGCTGTCATCAGCTTGTATTAAGCTCGGACTGACTTATTGTTCCTCTGGGAAATTACCTATGAAGTTTCTTTGATATGGACTGGAACCATTTTATGGGGCTTATATAATCAAGAGGGCTTAAGGGGTGATATAACCCAGCCATTAGCAACTACTGAACTGTCTCTGGCTGCTCTTTGGTTATATTCTTTCTGTCTCCAAAAAATGGCGACTGTAGGCTTCCCACATTATGTTTGCAGCACATTGCTGATCAATGCCAGTGCAAATTCTCCATCAAAAGCACAGAGAAGATGGCGCATAGCTTGCGCTGCCATTCGCTCAATTCGCGCCATGGTGTCTCTTTACAAAGAGATTGTTTCTCGTGGCAGGATTCACGGCCCTGCATCAGAGATTGTCGACGATCATGTCTGTGCCTATTCCTATGCTGCACTTGACATTGAAGCCGGCGACCTTGCTGAGAAAGAAAGGTGTGGCGTTAGCGAAATTGCATTCACAGTGGATGAAACGGAAAAGTACGATGTTAATCAGACAAAGCTGGCAGAGATGGTTAGGGAGAAAAGCCTTCACATTCTACAAACTGAGTTCCACGGAGTTGAAGGCATTATCAAGGTTCTTGAAACTGACAGGGAGAAGGGGATTGGTGGAGACGTCACCAGAAGACAGAATTTATTCGGCGCAAACACGTATCACAAGAAGCCCCCAAAAGGGCTTTTGTTTTTCGTGGCTGACGCCTTCAAGGATACAACCATACTCATTCTGATGGTCTGTGCTGCTCTGGCGCTCGCTTTCGGAATCAAGGTGCATGGCGCTCGGGAAGGCTGGTATGAGGGTGGAAGCATATTTGTTGCTGTTTTCATCGTCATCGTGGTTTCTGCTCTCAGTAATCTCAGACAGGAGAGACAGTTCCACAGCCTGTCGAAGATAAGCAGCAATATAAAGGTTGAAGTCATGAGAAATGGGCGGCGTCTGGAGATCTCGATTTTCGACATTGTGGTTGGTGATGTTGTCTTTCTTAAGATTGGCGATCAAGTTCCTGCGGATGGACTGTTTCTGGAGGGTCATTCTCTGCAAGTAGATGAGTCAAGCATGACAGGAGAGAGTGAGTATGTGGATGTGGACTCCAAGCATAATCCATTCCTGTTATCAGGTTCTAAAGTAGCAGACGGGTACGCGCAAATGGTTGTGACCTCCGTCGGGATGAACACAGCTTGGGGGGAGATGATGAGCTCCATAACAAATGATTCGAGTGAGAGAACACCATTGCAGGAAAGGCTTGACATATTAACCTCCACCATCGGAAAGGTAGGCCTCACTGTGGCATTCCTGGTACTTGTAATATTGCTGGCGCGCTACTTTACAGGGAACACGGAGGATGACGAAGGTGAGACGGAGTACGTCAGAAGTAGAACGAAAACAGACGATGTATTTAACGCGGTCATCCGCATAGTTTCAGGTGCTGTCACGATAGTTGTGGTGGCGATTCCTGAGGGGCTGCCCCTGGCGGTGACTTTAACACTTGCATATTCGATGAAGAGGATGATGGCAGATCAAGCAATGGTGAGGAATCTATCAGCCTGCGAGACCATGGGGTCGGCCACTGTTATATGCACTGACAAAACAGGCACACTTACCTTGAATCAGATGAAAGTCACCAAGTTCTGGCTTGGACAGGAATCTGTAGAAGAAAATGGTAGGAGAGGAGTAGAATCAACTATTCTTGAATTGCTGCACCAAGGGGTTGGTCTAAACACGACGGGCAACGTGTACAACGCAAACTCTGGATCTCCGCCGGAGGTTTCGGGCAGTCCGACGGAAAAGGCGATTTTGTCTTGGGCTATTCAGGAGTGGGGTATGGATATGGATTTGCTAAAGCGAAGCTGCGGCATCCTTCACGTTGAAACCTTTAACTCGGAGAAGAAACGCAGTGGAATATTGATGCAGAAAAGAGGGGATAAAACTACGCATGTGCACTGGAAGGGGGCTGCTGAAATTGTCCTGTCAATGTGTTCGAGCTATTATGCGAGCAATGGAGACATCACGCCTATGGATGCGGACAGAAGAAAGAGGATGGAAAATATTATCCAAGGTATGGCAGCCAGCAGTCTCAGATGCATAGCTTTTGCTCACGTGCAAGTGTCGGGTGAAAAGATGCAGTTCATCCAAGATCAGACACCTCACTACAAACTACAAGAAAATGACTTGATCTTGGTCGGGATAGTTGGTCTCAAGGATCCATGCCGTCCGGGAGTCAAAAAAGCAGTGGAAGCTTGTAAAGCTGCCATGGTGGAAATAAAAATGATCACTGGGGATAATGTTTTCACAGCTAAAGCCATAGCCACCGAGTGTGGTATTCTTGAATATGATCAGGAAGTGACTGAAGGAGAGGTGGTGGAGGGCGTCGAATTCAGAAACTACTCGGAGGAAGAGAGAATGGAAAGGATTGGCAGAATACGGGTGATGGCGAGGTCTTCACCGATGGACAAGCTCTTGATGGTCAAGTGTCTGAAAATGAAGGGTCATGTGGTTGCAGTGACAGGAGATGGAACCAATGACGCACCTGCACTGAAAGAGGCCGATATAGGTCTCTCCATGGGAATTCAAGGTACTGAAGTTGCTAAAGAGAGCTCGGACATCGTGATTCTGGATGACAACTTTACATCAGTTGCCACGGTATTGAGGTGGGGACGTTGCGTGTACAACAACATCCAGAAGTTCATCCAGTTTCAGCTGACTGTGAACGTGGCAGCCCTGGCCATCAACTTTGTAGCAGCGGTTTCTGCAGGTGAAGTCCCTCTGACTGCAGTCCAGCTATTGTGGGTTAACTTAATTATGGACACTCTAGGCGCTCTGGCCCTGGCAACGGAGAGGCCAACGGATGAGCTGATGCACAAGCCGCCCGTTGGAAGGACTGAGCCTCTCATAACCAACACAATGTGGAGGAATCTCCTGGCGCAGTCTCTTTACCAGATAGCTGTCCTACTAATCTTACAATTCAGAGGGGAATCAATTTTCGGTGTGACCCCGGCCGTAAACGATACTCTCATCTTCAACACGTTTGTCCTCTGCCAAGTTTTCAACGAATTCAACTCCAGGAAACTAGAGAAGCAAAACGTTTTCGAAGGAATTCTGAAGAACAGACTGTTCCTTGGGATTATCGCGGCAACGATACTCCTTCAGGTAATGATGGTTGAGTTCCTCAAGAAGTTTGCAGACACTGAGAGATTAGATTGGTTGCAATGGGGAATATGCATTGTGATCGCAGCACTGTCATGGCCGCTCGGATGGTGTGTGAAGCTGATACAAGTTTCAGATAAACCGTTCCTGAGCTACCTAAAGGAATCAAGAATACCATGCACAAACAAAAAATGAGGACATCTCCTTCCATCACCAGAGCTGACGGTTTCTAGATAAGGAAACTGGGATGGCTCTGAAGTCACTGGTGAATAAGTATGTGGTTCACTAAATTGACTCTAAATCCCTCCACCCAAACTTCATTCCAGAGGGTTTTGAAGGCAGCTTGGGGGGTCATTGCAGAAATGAAGTAACTATGGAGTGTTAATTTACGTACACGCTGGAAGATGGAACCTGAAAGATGTAGCAGGAGTCAAACCATCTATGGCGGATTTTAAGGTATTTTTGCCGCATATGGAACCTGCGCGATGCTGCAATTTTCCTACAGTTCCTTTGCAGTAGCATAATCAGCTTAAAAGTTGTTGAAGATGCAATGATAATTCTTCAAGTCTCCATTTCTCTCCTTCACATTTCTCTCGTTTCCTTTCTTTCATTATCATCACACAGAGGACACCAACACAAATAGCATATAGTAATCTTTATGTATGTGGCTTTTATTGATATGGTTGGAGTATAAATATTCTACAACGTGCTTTTATAAAATCGATACAACAAATAGCAACAAATAAAATTCAGTATGTACATTTACAACAAATACAAATATTTTTTTATTTAACAATTGATATCAGAGCTAGCGAGGATTAATGATCAGCTCCACACAAATAATAACAATGAAAAATGTTTGGTGAATTCATTAATTAAGATGAATCCCAC
>NQLW01000040.1:511747-527045 GCA_002312845.1 Kalanchoe fedtschenkoi | reverse complement strand
AAGGAAAGCATGGGGTCGCAGGTTGTTTTTATGTTTTTGAGAATCTTACCCATGAAGTTGACTACATGATCCATCCAGAAATGCCTGAGTGGAAAGCAGATGCATCTTATCTGTCTCAGGCTCTGCCTCAAACACTTGAGAAATGTGGTGAGTGAAGGCCAACTGATTACATGGCTTCAGTCTTCCTATCTGTTTCTGTATACAGGCAGTGTTGTATTTCAAAAGAACTTTTTGGTGGCAGGTTGGCCTATGAACTTTTACAGCGAGACAAACTATTTCACCCTTTCTGGAGGTGCTTCTAAGGGAGCTAATGATCAGTGCATCAATCCAGAGAGCTTGGCTCGTTTCATTGGTTTGCTTGAATCTGTCCCCTTTCATGATACTAGTTCTGGTCATGGGACATATGACGTCAGAATGCCCGACTTGAGGTCAGTTGCTGTATACAGTTAAATGGCTCCTAAAAACTAAACTTAGCTGGGTGGAGACATAAATTTTGATTCTGGTGTATATCTGAATGCATTTTCACTTTTTTCCAATAAAATAAGAACGATTTTTCACTTAATATTCCTAAAGACACGATACTTGACTGGCATGGTTTTGTATTATGGAGGCCTTAGTATTATAAAAACTTAAAAAAAAGACATCCTTAAGGTTGTCCTCGTACCAAATAAAATTGGCCAAAATTTTCTTATGGTGCCTACTGCACCAGATATGCTCTCAAATGGTTTTACTAACTTAATTTAAGAGGCATCATCTAGGCTGATAGTAGTTTAATTAGAAAGTTGTATTTGTTGCAGCAGCTTTTAATGTGTTGGTTGCAACTAGGAACCACCCAAGTTTCTTGTCCCATATTTTATGTCCTCACAATTTTATCCATATCACATAACTGCACAAGTTTCATCTCAACCTTTGAATCTTTTCTAAATGTATTTTTTATTTCAAAACATAAAAATATAAGTAAAAACATTGGAGATAAGATTCTCATCATTCATGTCTAGCTGTAATGGGATGCTAAAAGAAGTTCTTATAAAAATATCATAAATAATACACTGCACATCTATTATTGAAGATAGGAGTTTATTGAATTGTGTGGTTGTTTGTGCTATTGGATACAAAAGCCTCTTATTCCAAACATAATTTTCAATTGATATTGTACATCACATTTTAGAGTCCATTTTCATCTTCTAAATTATTTGTTTATGGTCTAGGTATACGCTCAAGAAGAGGTTTGATCGTGGCTCATATGGTGAGGTTTGGCTAGCTTTTTATTGGAACTGTTCTCAAGGGAAGGGAGATGTCGGGGGAAAACAAAATGTATCTGCTTATGGCGTGAATTACGATACACGAAAGAGAAGTCTAGAAACTGCTAATCTTCTTGAAAGCAATTTGCTCATTTTAAAGCGTATATTGGTAATTCATTTTACTAATACATTTTTCCGTTTGCCATTCCTCGTAGATGGGGGCTGTTCAATGCAAACAACATTTCGCATGAAAATAGAGAACTGTCTCCCTGCCCTCTGATTATGAGTTTCTATGGACCACATTAATTGGGAAAAAGGGTAATGGTGTGGTATAGTGGACAAATGTCACAATTTGAGGAGGAGTGAGGGTATAATGGTTTAGTAAAAGTGTACTTTTTCACTGATCTCATGCCACCCACTACGTGTCCCACTTAGCCTCCTGCAGTACCAGTAGTTCATGTTTTTAATTTAAAATTAATTTATGTAATTACATTTATATTTTTTTAAAAAATTGAATTTCATAATTAGTCGTAAAAAACGTGTAAGGTTTAATTTAAGATCCACTTTGCGTACGTTTTTTTAAACTTAAAAAGTTGCTAAAGTTTTTTCAAAATTTTACTAAATGTCATGATGAACTTTAGTCTTCAGTTCAAAGTTCATTCAAATGTGCTAGAGTTCACATTGAAATTTAAATTGAATTAGCACGTTGGAATGAACTTTGTACAAAGTTCTGGAGGGCGTTAAACTTTTTAATTTTTTTTAAAATATTCAAAGTAGATCTTAAATTAAAACTCTTATTTTTACAAATGATTATGAAATTTGATTTAAGAAATACCAATATAATTAAATAAATTAATTTTAAGAATTAAAAATAAGGATTAATGAATTTGTATAAGGAGAGAAGGTGCAAGTGGCAGATGGAAGGAAGAGTGAGTAGGATACTTGACGACCACAGAATGACTCGTGAGTGTGGCTAGTGGGGTATATGGCAGCTTCTTGTTGACTGCAACATTAACCGTAACTATCCTTATGGAGGTGGGACACATAACGAGCTGTGATTGGTTGGATGAGTGGTTCTTAGTTCTCACACCAAATTGGGGTTTTCATTTGAACATCCCGTCCCCATCTATAATTCTTTTCACTATCGATTACTTTTCTGTGTATTTTTCTCAACTGGTAATTTATGAGCTATAATCCCATCCTGAATTATTTGTCTTGTTATATTCTTGAAAAATGGCCTGTGAAGTTATGACTTATGAGCTCGTTTGATTACTCTAGGGATACAAAACAAACTGGGTATTATTTGATGACAATAAATGTGTACATAGGAAGGGGAGATACTTAAAAATACACATGTTAAGGCCGCCAGCTATTACAAAGGAATTCCTACAGCACTTAAAAAAGAAGATGATGTATCTCATAGTCTGTAAAACCCTTGATTGATGATAAATGTTGCCTTCCTTGTCATTGGGTATGTATCAACTTAGCTGCATCAAAATGGATGTGGCGCTTTCTGCATGCACTTTCCCTTATCTTTCGGCTAATCATTGCCTGCATTTGTTTGTAGCTTGTTTCGTCTTGCAAGTGACCTCAATCTTTAGTTCCATGCCTACAAATGGCTATTTAGTATGTGATGTTTGACAGTTGGTTGTTTTGGAGGCTACATGAGTTGTTCATTGTAATTTTTTATCCTCAACAGGTAGAAAGAGGTACCGCTGTTTACTTAAGTGGCTTGAGAGAGAAGTATTTTGGCGAACTTTTCTTAAATGCCTCCAGTTGTCTTGAAGGTCTCTTCAGAATTCAGATTTTTGTTCCCTGAAATTAAGTTCTTATTTTTGTATGACCACTTGGGGGGAAAACCAATAGCTAATTGTATAACAGATTGCACGTGGAGCTCAAAAGTCTTCAAAGACAATGTTGCATATGCTGAGGAAGGTCTGGACCATATTGCAAGATATGTTGAGTCCTTTGAGTCAAAGTCAAATGAAATTTGGCTTGTATTTCGGCATGAAGGAATATCTTTGTCAAAGCTAATGTATACTGTTGAAGATATTGAAAGCAACTTATCTGAAGAAATGGGTGACAAAGCGAACCGAGTTCAGATTTTGCATCCATCAAAGTGGTGGCATTGGCTGAAGAAAACTGAAGCAGGACAAGATGAAATGAGAAACCTGATTAGGCAGTTGGTACGTCTGTGGTAGATACTTCATTTACTGGGCCTTATATAGTCTCTTTAGATGCTGCCTAGCTAGAGAAATATGTTTATGCTCCTTGTGCACGGGTATTATTCTTCAAGAACCATAATCTCATGAAAGACATCAACTCTGAACTGTTGGTTACTTCATCCATTTCATTTCAGCTGTTGGCGATTAAGTCCTGTCATGACCGAAATATTACACATCGAGATATAAAACCAGGTGAGCTCATATATAATACACTATGCACATACCCAAAGACGTTTGTTATGGACACCTCTATCATAGTAACATGGGGGAACCTTTTGTCATCTGTCATACGTGACCCATATTCACTGAATTTACAATATGGTCAGCACTGTTAGAAATCAAGTTGGTTGCTGAGTTTTTATGTCACCCTTGGAAATCATACGGATCAAGCTCCCTTACCTATGTCTATGCTACTGGATTTTCAACCTTTCCTCTTATTTTGTACTACCTGTATTTTATGTTTTTCTGCAATATGTCAGCTAGAATGTCTCCGCTGATTATGTATTTTACCATCATAGAAAACATGGTAATATGCTTTGAAGATGAGGATAGTGGAAGATGCTTAAAGGGAAGCCCAAATAGGAATCAGAAGTTCATAACTAGATTGTAAGTGATTCTCAAATGATTGTGGAAATTACAATCCTGATTCATTATTTGGAAACTTATATAAGGAACAGATACACCATTAAAATGTGTCAGCCTTTTCTAGATCAACTGCAGTTTAAATTACCATATGATTTGGGGCTTACTAACTTCTAACTTGAGAGGGTGTGAAACCTTACTTGAGCTACACCTTAATATTTTCCTAGATTTCTGTGGACATCATATGAATACTAATTTATTTGCATTGTTAACTAAATTCGCTGAATTATTATGAATTAAGTTCCTAAGGTACCTCAAATCATTGATTAGTTTTTATAGATTCTGTAAATCATGCTATGTGCAGGCGCCTTATTGACTTCGGAAGTGCTATTGACGAGTTCTCACTGAAGCGATTTTATGGAGCAGCTGGCCCCTCTAGGTTAAGCTTATCCTCAAATTTTGAATGCAGAATTATCTCATGCCCCATTTCTGTCTTTCTTTGGATTATTTTTAGTGCTATTCTATTTTATTATTCATAATAAATTATTGTGAAGATGTTTTGTTCTATTCTCTTATTGCATTCTCTACTAGCTTTCTAAAGAATGCCCCTTCAATTATTATATGGAATTTCGCCATGCTCTTTGCACTTGCTGCAGTTTTCATATGGCATGTGTTGTTAGGCATACTACACTATCCTATCCAGTATCTATCTCCTTTCTTCGTCTTTTCTTATTTTGTTTCTTTCCCTTCAGATCTAATTTATCCAACTGATTCTTGTGCTTATATGTTGTTAGAGCTGAACAAACATCTGAATATATGCCGCCGGAGGCATTGCTCAATGCAACGTGGTATCATGCACCAAGAAGCGTAGTCTTGAAGTATGTCGTATAAGTGAAACTTAGCTGCATTTGAAATTATCTTACTCCCTTCATTGCAGTTTACTAATCATTAAGTGCATACTTTGGTAGGTATGATATGTGGAGTGTGGGTGTTGTAATGTTAGAGATGATCCTGGGATCTAATAATGTGTTTCAGATAAGCGCAATAACCCGTAATCAGTTGGATCCATACCTTCATGGTTGGAATGAAGACCTGAAGGAGCTTGCATATAAGTGAGTCATGTTCATAAAATGCAAAATGAAACACTAAATGGGTACAGACTCATATTCTTGATGTAGCACAGTTTTTGTACTGCTACATTACATGAACGTTAGATCGGAACACATTGGAACAACAAGTAATAATGTAACTTTATTATATATGAAAATAGTTTGTCCTTTCTTGAGAAAGATTATTCAGGTTTCATATTGGGTGATTGGGTAATTTTCGTTCTAGACTTCGATCATTAATGGAACTATGTATCTTAACTCCTGGAGCTCCATCAAAGCATTTCAAGGGTGGGAAAACAAACTATAAGGTTTGTTGATATCCTTTCTAAATATTCGGCCCATCATTTATTTTAGGTTTTTAGGTACTTCAGGTTTATCTCATATAAATCAGCTGAACACTGTTATTTATTCTTAGTATATACATGACATGATAAACTTGATTATATCAATAGACATCTGGCTCTCAGCTTAATGATTATATGCTTCTAGTCAAGCGGTGCAGCTGAGGCAAAGCGCCTTGACTTTCATGTACTACTTTCAATTCGTGTATGGAGTTCAGAGCTGTGTCCCTTGCAGTGTTCCTGAATGCGGTCTTCAACATAATGTACTCCGTGCAATACATCTGTACAAGTGATAGCAACATAGTTGCTTATTACATCTCGTTTGTTGGTTTTCAGGGCAGGGTATCGCCAGCTTCCTGGAAATGCTCTGAGGAGTTCTTTGCTAATTATGTAAAGATAAGGGATCCTCTTTCTTTGGGGTTGGTTTCTAGTAAAAGTGCTTGTTCTGTCTGTGCTATTTTGTTTCATTGACTTAAACATTCACAAATTAAAGTTTTTTATTGGCAAACTTTGCAGGTTTCCAAATATTTGGGCTATGCGGTTGGTGCGTCAATTGTTACGCTGGGATCCGGTGAGTCAAATGTCTCTTCTGAAATAATAAAGATATCATTCTTATTTTTGCAATAACTTATATATGAAAACCATGTGTTTCATGCGCTCGTCGTATATCTTTCCCTCTGATTAAATTTCGAACATAAAAAATCTCACTTGGTGCTCTCATCGTTTTCACTTAAAAAATATTAATATATCAATTTTTCTCATTTGAATTATATATTATTAAATGCAATATCATTAAAATATGAAAAACAAAACTATATCTCACATGGTTTAATCGGCAAGATACAATTTTTCATCTTCATTTTGAGCTACACTTCTGTTTCAGGAGACCTCAAGTCGCCTGAGTTCATTTGGCCAACATCTAAATTGAAAGACTGATAGCTTAATATAAGTACTAGATAGTA
Organism: Kalanchoe fedtschenkoi; assembly: GCA_002312845.1. Classification (NCBI taxonomy): domain Eukaryota; kingdom Viridiplantae; phylum Streptophyta; class Magnoliopsida; order Saxifragales; family Crassulaceae; genus Kalanchoe; species Kalanchoe fedtschenkoi. The sequence continues at coordinate 520,585 of NQLW01000040.1, read as the reverse complement.
TCATGAAATAATGTAGAAGAAAGTACAATTCACTTCTTCTTAGGTTTACTTACACCCTTTTGAAACATCCTACGTGTGGGTGTATATGTAAGAAAAACTTGATTATTCACACATTTGAAGAATCATTATCCTACTGTCATCCGTATTTGTTGATTCCATAAAATAGAATTTATTTATTGATTCCATAAAATAGAATTCAACGCAAATCGTTGAGAATAAGATGAAACTAATGTAAGAACAGAATTATTTTTTTCTCTGAAACAAACATGACACGTTTTACTGGTAGAGATACATATTAAAATTTTGAGATTTAACCAGGAATTCAAAATTATAGTTAAGTTTATAAAATGAAATAAAGTCTTATTTACTTTATGCCACAGCGGAATTAGCTCCATGCATGGCAGAAAGATAAAAACTAATGTCCATTAATTTAGGGTCTCGACTCCTATATTTGAAGCTAGTGGTGACTGGTGACACATATGTCAAATGAACTGAAATCACTATGTTCTACTTTCCAAATTTTAATGAACATCTTTAGTTGTATTGTCAATCTTGTAATTAGCAATCTCCACTCCTTTTGCTGTGTTTGTTGACACCTAAGAATCTTTAATCCAGTTGCAAATGATTTATAGTATGTCATATTACTGTAGGAGGATCGGTTGAGTGCTGATGAAGCCCTACAACATCCTTATTTCCATCCTGATTGAAATATGATATCAATCTGACAGTAAATATAGAGAGAGCGGTGCCAGCCCCGCACAATCTAAAGGTAACAGGTGTTCCGCATCATCAGTTTTTGATGAATTCATCCTCTTCTCTTTTCTCCTTACAAAATGTTTAACTGCTTTATAGAAGGATGTGCCGCGTCCCATGAGAGGGAATTCCAACTTGGGATCTCATGTATGTGCAAAAGCCGGGTTCATATTAAATTTGAAGTATTCTGTAGTCAGGAGGCCATGCAGTAACACTTGGACAGGTCTTCATAAAGACTCCCATATAGTTCTTTAAGGCATTTCCGATTAAAGATTGATGGTATGAAACTGTTATTTCTGCACGGAGTGAAGAATATGCGTCAGTGCAGGTTCTCTGTGTGTCAAATACAGACTACAACATGGGCAGATGCTTTTTTAGTCGTTTCTCGCAAGTGCACTATTGTATTTCTGTAAACGATTCGCACAACTTTAAAAGCTTCTGCTACTCAGATTAGTCTCAGTAAAATGCCTCCATCCACATGAGATGAATCTTAACTGGAAACAGGGGACTATTATGGATGAACCAGCCTTGCCAAATCCACAGTCAAACAAATGGCTATTGATGAAATGGGCACAACCTCTAAGCTGCATATTTGTTTAAAGCAGTTTCCTAAACTTTTTATTGAAGTCAGTGGGTGAGTTTCATAGTTGTTCACACGGCTGCATAGTTCCAGCATCTCTTGGTGGTTTGGACAGTCTCCCAGGGCAACCAAGACATTGCCTGTGTGCTCATGAAATGGTGCCCCGGAGGTGAAGAGATGGAGGTCAGCTTAAAAGCAATTGCCTTCGACAGCTCTGCTATGGCTTCTTTCTCCTTGTGACTGTCCATCAAAACTGTTTCAAACAACTATTATTAGCCATATTCGATACTATTTTCCTTAAAATGGGAATATAAGTTTGAAGCATGGCATGTTCAAAAGTTTAACATGACATGAATAGTAATAGCTATTTGCAGCCTATTCGATCATTCATCATAAACGCTGAACTGGTAGCCAATAACTACTTTGTTAAACATTCTTTATTGTGTGTCCAATTATACATATAGAGAAAATAATTAGAGGTTTTTGAGTAATTAGTCGAAAAACAGTAAACAACATAATCGGCACATGTCATTCAGAGCGATGAGCGGCTGTTTTTTTATTGAAAAGAATTAGTTTCAATTAGGTTTACAATTATATAAAATATATTAATAACACGGTATAATTTTACTAAATTGCCCCTGTAATGTATCGTGAGGTCTTCGCCCTCGCACCCTCGCGTCCCATTAATCATAGTGTGCTCTTCTCGCTCCGACATCTACCATGTACCAGGTATAGGGTTCATTGCTGCGCGCGAGGAGGGATAACAAATGTCACACAAAGAAATGAAAGAAATAGATGACACGTGCACGCGGCTACTTGCTGTTTCCAAAGGCGATCTGTAGACATATATGCTTCCTAATTCGACTTCAAATCTGATTCTGATTTTCTTAAACTGATAAGTCTGATTTCTATCATATCTCCTAAAGATATACATCAGAGATCATCATCAGTTCATAGCTTGAACTCTAATCTAAGTGCCTATATAAAGAAGGTTCAAAAGGGCTTAAAAAAGAATCAACACATTAGGGAGCATCAATCTTCGACAAGTGCAGCGCTAATCTGCAACACGATGATCTTCAACAGAGCAGTAAGGGATTTCATCATAGCATAGATCATTCAAATAGTAAGGATTGTTCCGACCTTTTTACTCATGTCTATGTTTATGGCCCTTGTGTGCTAAATCTCTTGTGCAGTTCAGTACTATAAACTGATGAATGTATGTAGTGCGTCGTTGTACGAACTCTGAGTGCTAATTTAGTTATGAGAGTGTCAGCCAATACCAATTATACAATAGCATATAAAGTAAGCATATTATGAGTTTTGCATGAGGTAAATAACTTAGATTGAATTTCTTAACAATGTAGATCAATTGTGTATGTCTTGTTACAAGGCTAACGACTTAACTAAAGGTATCGAAGTGGTCTCTAATGATGGTAGCTCCTGCATTTCCATGCCTAGCCACGTTTTTCATAATGCCGGCTGGAGTTGGAGACCAATGCAGAACAAGGGGACCTGGGGATCTGACCGGGCTTGGCGTAATTCCCAAAGGCGACTAGAATGTCACACTCCCTCATTGAGGATGTGACGGATCTCTTAAAGTTTTACAATCTTACTCTAAAAATTTTGGCGAACTTGAATCTTATGAACTCTTTAAATTTATGGGGAAGCTCGAAGCCATAGACAGTCGAGCATCTTGCCTTCCATATCTCCCACAACTATAACCCAAAGACGAGAATCTTGAGCGCACCATATTGGGATTTCATGTTTTCTTATGAAAACCAACCTTAGATCAGATGATCTAAGAAGGTAGGGGACAACAACTCCAAAAATATGGTCGGAAAGTGACCTAAATCTGGTAGTGCTCTCCATCTCTTCCACACTAATTCCCCTCTCCACCTCTTCTACGCCGCCTCCCCTCTTCTCTCGCCTCCCGCCTTAATCCCTCCTCTTGCAAGCCCTTCACCGCCTCCTTCCCAAAATCATTGCCTCCTCAATCATTACAGAGTAGATAAAGATTGAGTGGGAGATGTCAGTTACACCATTATTTAAAACCTCATTGACCTGAATAATAACTTCACTGACCACAACATCGACTAGTGGAGCAGGCGTCTTCTCACAATCTCCTCCGTTTTCTGTACCGCTCCCTTCATCTCTTTTGCCGCACCAATCAGTACCAAATTCAATTTTGTGTTCAGTTCTACCACCTCCATCTTCTCCATCACCGTTTAACACACTATTGGTGGTGGCAATAGCTTATACATTTGTTCAGCATATGAATTACTACTCCATGTTCACTTTGGCCTGTGGAAATGATTTTCTGATCATGTTACTATATGTTGATGATTTACTCATAATTGGGACTTCCATTCCTCTTGTTGAAGTTGTAAGGATTGATTAGACATTCAAGATAAAAGACCTTGGACACCTTAAGTATTTTCTTAGCATAGAGGTAGCTCGATCTAGGAACGACATATTTCTAAATCAGCATAAGTATGCCTTGGATTTTATGGCAGATGTTAGACTATTAGCCTGCAAACCAGCTTGTTTTCCTATGATACTAGACATATGCTGACACTTTCCACTGCTCCTTTATTATCCAACTAATTACATGTGCATGATTGGTAGGCTAATATACAATACCATCACTTGGCCAGACTTAACTTATTACGGATTTCATGTTCTCAGCCAATTCATGTTCTTCGTTATGTCAAGTCAACTCTTTCATTAGGACATAACAAGCCTACAACAAATCATCTTTGAGCTGCTCATCATGTCCTTCTTTATGTCAAGTCAGCTCCAACTTAAGGCCTCTTATTTTCTGCTTCATCTTCTTTGAAACTCACAACATATTGTGATGCAGATTGGGCCTCTTGTCCAGTGTCCAGAGGTCACTCACTTGTTATTGTATTCTGCTCGGCGACGTTGCTATTTCTTGGCGCATAAAAAAACGACCAACAGTTGCACGATTCTTTATCGAATCAGAGTATCAGTCCATGGCTCAAGTGTGTTGTGAACTGGTTTGGCTTGCTCGCCTCACTGATCTTCGCGTTCTGATTTCATGCTCCATCAAAGCTACCCTTTATATTACAAGAAATCAAAATTTTCCATGAACGAACTAAACATATTGAGCTTGATTGCCACTTCATTTGGCAATATGGATCCTTTATATGTCAACGTGTCCTCACTTTCATTGATCCACAAAATGTTCAGTCTACAGAGCAACCGAACAGACATCTTTACCAAACTGTAGGGTGCTCTACATCCTTAGCTCATTTGTGTCACAAACTCATCTGTCAAACTTTCTACTTATAGTGTTTGAGAGGGGATAATCCTAAGCATATGATACAATGTGTAGTCATTATGGGGCTTGATATGTATACATAAAAACCTAAGGGATGGAAGTTTGAGGCGGTAGTATATATACAGCAACAACCAAAACTGTATTTCCTTCAAGGGTTCAATACAGCTACTTTCTTGTTTTCTTTCTGCGGAACTAGGCGACCTCCGGCAAAGCTCCGACGAACTTCAGGAGTTTCAGTCTCTTACAATTTCTAAAACAACCAACCCGTGTATACTAGTTTTATAGCGGGGATCACATTGTGTCGGAGTTGTTTACCTAAATGGAGCGGGCACGACATGATACATAGGGGCGGGCATGTACGCCACCCATCAAACAGCATAAATCCTCAATATAATAATGGACTATCAAGAACCAATTATGGGCTGCCCTATAAGGCTCCCATCTGATCCTGGTTTATCACATTTCTACTATCTGAGGCCAACTGAGAAATACAAGTGATCCTAAACATCTAGTCTAGACATACATTACGATTAGGGGATTATTACACCCTATTTACCTGCCCAGTTTCATCCCGGATGCCTAAGCTTAATGATACCAGCAACCAAACCAGGCCTTCACTCTACAGCCGTTCAGACCAGAGACTTCAATCTTCGTACTGTTTTTCATTTCATCGCTTTCGGATGCAACACATATAATTGAACAAAGAACACCTACTGAGTACATGGGATCAAGGCGATGTCTCACAACATGCGGCACCTATTTCTGTCAAAGCTCATCACCATCTGAAAGGCAGCAATGAAAAAACACTTGTCACTAATGTTTTGAATGGTATGAATTCAAGTAGAATATAGTGGGGGTTCCACTGGGTGGACAGGGGGAATGTGCAGGTCCAGACCAAACGGTTCCTAGTTCAGCATAAAAATAATATATTTTTAATTTTTATACCCCCAATTAAGTCTAAAACTATCATATTTCTTATTTTTGTACTCTCAGTCAGCTTAAAAAAAATTTGTACCCCCAATTAAGTCTAAAAATATTATATTTTTTATTTTTGTACCATTAGCCAGCTTAAAAAAAATTTGTACCACCAATTAAGCTTTAAAATATTATATTATTAATTTTGTACCCTATTCAGCTTAAAAAAAAATTTGTACCTCGAAAGTAAAATTTCTAGTTAGTTTGATGTTTATATACCGTTATACCAACATATGACTTGGCAATAAAATCCAAAGTCAAGTTGTAAAATAAGGGATTTCAAGGCTATAATTCTTAGAACTATAACTCAGTTAGAACAGTCTGCAGCCAAGCCAGTTGTCAATGGAAATAGAATTGGTATCAGAACGCACTATGATGGAAAGTAATAGTCACCAAACTGGTATCAGAATGCCACTAGTACCTGTATTATTAGCAGAGAGATTCAGATCCCCCACAGTATTACCTGCAGGGCAGCATTGGGTTGGAAAGTGTGGCAAACTGGGCAAAGGGGAAGAAGAACAATATATATCGCTGTGGCCTGACTGCTCATTATGGCCAATGTCCATCATCCGTTGGTTCAAGTAACCATCTAAGCTAGAAGGGGATGACATTCCAACCTTTCTCTTGAACCTTGATCTAACAGTGAAATTAGAAAAAAGCAGCTTAGATCTTCTACAATGTAGTATGCTTTATATAGACTTGTCCTCAGTTTTGCAACTGCAAGTTCCGATTTCAAACAGACAGTTCAAGACTACAAACCGGAGCGAACTGAAATGGTCACCTACAGTTCCTTGTATTTTATTTCGTTGAAGTTGTGTCCTCTTGATTTTTATTCCCATAGAGCTTCCTTTTTCCTATTACATATTATTCGTAGTATTGAACTTTACTATTGATTTTACTTATTTACATTATTAGTTTTGTATATGTAAAGATGATGAACATATATGATATTTAAGAATATTATAAGGCATGAATAAGATAACCATATAATATTTGTCGTGAAATGTAACAGTCATTATATTATAATAATAAAGTGGTAAAAACAAAATAATTATCAACTCGGAGTGGTTTATAGTTACAACTTACAACACATAAGCTAGATACATTACATAGTGATTTATGTCTATGTTTTACGAATTATACATTTAAAGTATCGGTTGTAATCATTGGTACTCACTTTTGGAGTCATTAAACCAGAACCAAACAGATAACACATGGTTTCAGTCATGGTTGACCGCTAAAAATTGGCGGTTCAGTTTCAGTTCAGTTACATGGTTTAAATCAAACTTTGGACAGATAATCTGATCATCATTATAAGATTTCAGTTACCTGTCTTTTCGTTTTTCAAGATATCGTTGCACACAGGCCTTTCTGCTCGATGCCCCTTCTACATAAGATAGGAGATTGAACTAGTCACATCTGAAATTACAGTCTATGACCGACTAGTTTGGGGGGAAATATCCGAGGTTCGATAATAAACTATGACCTCAAAAAAAAGAATTTCATACATAAGCAACTGTCATCCTAAAACCCTACAAGAAGCAGTACTGAAATAGTATCTTTTGAAAGCAGAGGCAAGCATCATCACAGCCTGAACATCACCCATCAACTTACAAATCACATTCACCAATCCTTGGAGGTCCAAGTTTTGTGTGGATAAATACGTAAAGCTAATTATAATCTTAACATTCCACTAATAACTGATTCCATAGAATTTAAAATAATTAGCAGATACAGATAGAAAGTGTCAGTACCTTGGTTACCTTCCTTATACATGCTGCCTTCTTCTCTCTGCAGCAGGCCATTGTCCACCACTTTAACTACCAACAGAAAGAGCATAGTTTGCAGAATATTAATGGGATAAGGACAACAGAAAACAGCTATTCACAAACAACAGGTACCAGACATATATTACCTGTCTGAGAAGGCTGCAGATTTGATGTGAGAAAAATTGGACTAGCTTTGGTATTAATACACTGTGGAAGGCTCACAAATGGCTGTGGAACTGGAGTTCCATCTGATGTAGAATCCGCAAGAAAATTAAGAGGGCTAGCAGCCAGTTGAATTAGGCTCTGTGCCTGCTAGTGCAGACTTCAGTCATTAGTTCAGACCGATAACAAGAGTGAAGCTCACTCGGAGATAGCTCAGTTACCTTGTCACGAGAAACATCATCATAGACATTAACTTTCCCACTGTAAAAAATGGTCAGTTGCGTGACTGGCAAATTTGAATCTCTTAATACTCTGGGAAATTGAAAATATCAGCTACAGATTGGTACGTAAAAATATAATCCAAACCAATAAGAATGCCCCAGGAACCCCACAAATACCACGTTCATTAACAATTAGGTTAAGAAATTCATATGCTGTAAAAAAAGGAACCACATTATATTTAGAACACTTTGCAAATAAGTAAACTTGCGACACCGATACGAAAATGACAATCACAATGAGATAAAATGCAGCACCAAATGAAGTGTTGTTTGAAGCAAGTCACAAAATTCTTTGCTTCCAAGATGGGCTAAACTATCTTAGGGGCATGGTTCAGGACCTTCACAAAGACAGTGTTCAGACAAACTGGATTTGGTGATTAATAGAAGGCGGGTGCTAGTTCAACTAAATGATGCGCTAATAAAAGTTGAGGTTTTCTCTTTCGGTTAAAACATGAGTTGAAAGGTGGTGATGCTAATTACAACTCAAGTTCCTCAATGCAGAAATAACTAACTTATAGAAGCATGTACAGTATGTGACATGTTCTATCGTTATTTGGGACTTATGATACCATCATCATAGCCCCTCTTCAGCTTCCAAAATCAAAACGCTCCAATACCATCTTTGCATTCCCTAACTAATTCGAAGCATTTTTTTAAATACAAGTATATCTGTTTCAGGGACCCTAAACATCCCCAGCTGGCTTGACAATAAACGAATTTGGTAAGGCTCCAAAACCCTAAATTCCCTCTAGGTCGACAATACCTTTTGCAAACTAGTCGATTGGATGTAATCTTTTCAGAGACCAGTTTCCAAGGACAACCAACAAGTCTCCGCTTTAACACTTACTAGAACAAACACAGCACAAACACTGAAGCCTGTTTAGATTCACTTTTTATGAAAACTGAGTTTCTATGCCGCAGACAACCTGCAATTGCAACTTGAATATGGCGGCACAAATTTGAAGTTGCCTCAGGCTTTATCTGAATCTCGTTGGATTTTACACTCATTATACTACA
>NQLW01000040.1:462960-509348 GCA_002312845.1 Kalanchoe fedtschenkoi | reverse complement strand
TTCGGAAATCCAGATTTACATTTATGTGGATGATTCTAACAGTGGTGTTAGAGCAACTTGCAAAATTGATTCTTAAAGTTTGTATTTGATACATTTATTTTTCCTGTGATTGGATCTGAAAAAATTAAACGAAACATAAATGAAAAAAATGTGATCTTTAAGTATTTCATTGTCATGAATATTAAGAAACTAAAAATGATTTTTTGGAAATTATTTTAAATTTTTCTGGATTTTTTGTTCAGAAACGAACCTTGAACTAAAAGGTGTCCAGGTTCGTTCCTGAGTCAACCTAGTTCGACTTGACTGAGTCAACTTAGTTCGGCACATTGCTGAGTCAACTTACGAGTCAAATCTCTCCGACTGAGCTAACTCATTGTCGCATGCCTCCCAGAACCTCGCTAGAGATATTACGATTCCGGTTTTCCGGACTATAAATTCGATGGCAAAGGGTAGATGGGAACGACGTTTTGTGAGGAGAATGACGATATCCGAATCGGCTTCATTTCTGCTCGAATCTATGAGATCTGAGACACGTTATCCTCATCAACCCGCGGTTTGAAATAGAATATTTTAAGTTGATTTCACAGCGAATTGTTAACGACACGGGATGAATGAGGGGAAGGGATCGACTCGGATACGTCGCCTAGCATTTTAGTGCCCGTGGTGAGTCAATTCGATTATCGAGTTTTAAACTCGACCATATGGATCTACGTCGGTACCGCTTCTCATGGTCTGGAATCTTCATAATGGTAGTCGATCTGTGGAGCTGCAATTTTTAAGAGCAATCTGCATCGATTTGCTCGTTGAATGGAGCCTCGCTGATTTCCATAGAGGATTCCGGTGAAGGAAGGTCCGGTGAGGTCTTATGCTTGTCTAGAGAAGGAGATTTGTCTGGTTCAACTGAAGAACCGGACCAAACCAAATAAGTGATTTTAGTTCGTCCTTCTGGCTCAGAAATTGAATCTGGTTCAAAATGAATTGTCTAATTTTGGGTTTATTGTTAAACCTACAGTCAATTAAAATTAATTCAGTTCGGTTTACTTGATGTTTAATATTTCTGATTTAATTGTTAAATTAGAAACTAAATTCATTTAATTTTATTTCAATTTGTTATTAATTTAATTATTTGATTTAATTGTTAAATCATTCATATAATTGGATTAATTTATTTTATTGTTTAAATGTTGAACAAATAAACAATATGTTGAATGTGGATTAATTTATTTTTAAGAGCAATCAGCATCGATCTGTAATAGTTTTATTGTTTAAATGTTGCATCAAAACTATTACAGATCAATTTTCATATTTGGTATTGGGAAGAATTATGTTACAAAATTTTCTGGAATTTATTTTTTATAACTTGATGCGTAAAATTACTGGTGCATATTTTTATAATATGTTGATATTATTTGTTAAAAAGCATGGTGAATAGTATGATCATAGTTTATTTAATTGCGATCTGCGTATCAGCTATGTTTATGTAATTTTGAAAATACGATTTACGTGTCGTTCGTATGTTTATAAAATCTTAGCATAGTTAGTAGGTTAGTTTTAAGGAGTTCAAGGAGATCCGGGAGATGCAAGGATGTATGGCGATCCAAAAATTGCAAGACTGTAGTTTATTGTCTCTAAATTTAGGAGTCATACTGTTTCACGTATTTATGTTTCTGTGCGTTAATATGCTTGTGATTGTGAATGCATGCATAATGTAGACACAATAAGTAAATTAAGACCCTCTATAATATTAGACATAAAATGCCTTTTCAAAATGCTACTTGTCAAGGCTTCTATCATTGGAAAATAGAACATGCTTAAGTTCCTATCTATCTTAGTGAGGCAAGGGTTGTTCACATGTTTGGGTTGGTTAGCTTAACAAGGTATTAAAATTGTCTTGGCCTTGGGGTATGAGGATTGGGAAATATGAATGAGCTTAATAAAGATAACACTTCATCCTTCTTATGCTCATTCAAGATACTGCTAGTCAGAGGGATTATTTGTAACTAGTTTTATGTGCAAGTGGGATATTCTTAGAGTCTGCCCATTAAATCAACTAATTGACTTGTATTGACTAAGATTTTGTTACCTTGAGAACCAGTTATTATTAATTAGGGATACTTATGTCTTACTAGGGGTAGCTTATGACCATATCAATGAGTTTTTCTCCATGGCTAATTAAGAATAAACATATAGGATCGCACATAATTGAGTGACAGATATTATGTTAAGAAAAAACTAAATAAGATTCGGTCCTGATATGATCCATTTCAACCCGCGCCTGATTTGGATGAACCAAATGAGTTAAACTCATGGGTATGGCCCATAGATACTAGTCAGTGGGATGGGCCCACATGCCAAACCCAGTAATCTAACTAATGGACTTGGCCCACGGGCCAAAGACCATAAGTACGATTCTTAATATAAATAGAAGTTTAGGGATTCTAATTAAAGTATGCGTGACGTCACAAGTGAGAGGATCATCTAGGGAACTAGTAATCCAAAGTGCACGGTATCCACCACAGGTTTGTGGATACCGGTAGAGGCATAACACTTGGCACTCTCTTCAAAGAGGTACCCCTTACCCATTCATATGGGTGTTTCTATTCGGATCCACATTTGTGTCATTCAGATTGAAATTGATTAAAGTAATTAACAAGAATTCCGGATTTAGGCTTATGCCACGTGGTTCAAAAAACTCTTCCAACATTTGTGTACGCGATCCTCAACAGTCACATGTATCACTAATCCATTACCTCACTCACATATATTTTCATTCACTCGGCACATGACACATGTCTCACTATATCAAATGTTCAGCCATTCAATACACGTCACCTGCCACCTGTCACGTGCACACTCTCTCTCCTATTTTAAGCTTATTTATTCTCTTTTTAATACTTCATATTAAATTATCTATTTATATTGAAATTATTATTAAAATTAAAGCTCAAAATTATTTATAAAAATAGAAATTTTAATTTTAGATCCATTTTGAGTAATTTTTATTTATGTTTTTATAACTTTCAAAAAAATTCATCGTTTTAGTTAATTTCTAAACTGTTGTTCAGCCACCAACAAAGTACAGAGATCATCCATAAAGTACATAGTAAGAAAGTGTTATTTATATGAATATATTTAAAAAATTAAAGTTCACAATCAATGGTAAAATGTTTTTTTTTTAATCTTATAGTTCAAAAGTTAAAAACATATAATTTTTTGTTCATGATACAAAAACACAAAATTTAGTGAAAAAATTCATATTTCAAAAGTGAATATTACATACTTCACTCTAACAAAAAGTTGATCATATGTTGTCAAAATAAAGTTCAGAATGAATATGAGTGTAACAATTCGATTCGGTTTTTAATAAAAAGTCGAATCAAGCCGCGTGTAATCGGTTTAAAAAAAATTAAAACTGAACTAAATTTTTAACTTTGGAAAACCAAACCATATCAAACCATAAGGTTTGATACAGTTCGATTTGATTTTTTATGAACTTTATTTACTACTTTATGTATTAAATAGTAGACTTTATTTATAAACATCAATATAGGGGTATTTATACCATATATTCAATTAGATTAATATATGATCTAATAATAGTGAAATGAATCAATTTGGTTGGTTTGGTTTAAAAAACATTAAAAATCAATCCGAACCATTAGTAGTCGGTTTTTAAAAAATTAAAATCTTGAACAACTACCACCAAACCTATCGATTTTATTTGATTCAAGTCATTGATTTATTAATTTTTACTTACACTCCTAATGAATACAAAGTTCGAAGAAGTAAACATATTTGTAGAATCAGAACTTCTGAGAAATGTACATATTATGCTTTGGAGAATCAAGTAATTCAAAAACAAATAAGCGAGATCTTCATATAACATTTAAAAATTAGAGAGATGTACATTCTAAAGGTCTGATAGCAAAGAAAAATCTAAGGAAGCGCATATAAAAGTTCAGAGAAAATCCATACAACATCATAAAGGTTCGGACATGGAAATGAATGGAAATGAGAAATGAACTTTACAATTTTGAATTATATAATTCTGAACTTTTTAATAAACCATTAAACATATCTGAAACATATACAAAATGAATATTAAATTAAAGTTTATATTTTTTTTACACATGATTATGAACTTTGACTTCAAAAATAATATTCATATAGTTAGATAAATCAATCTGAATGTGGAAAATTCAAAATTTAAATGAGTTTTGATTGCGAGAGTGAAGCCATACGTCTCTCTTTATTACTTTACCGATCTTAAAATGCCCTCACTTCTTCATATGTATGTCACGTATCCAGATTCATGTACTTTTTCTATACACGATTTTCAACTGTCAGACTGTGCGTGGTTTATGAAAAATTTGGTGGAAAATGAATTCCTCATGGAATCCATCATATTTTTCTTTCTTTGATTAGAGGTAGAAAATTCATAAGAAAGTAGTAAAACACTCTTTGTTTTGTTAAAATTTTCCATCTAATTTTCCCTTCCTTACTTTCTCTAAACTAAACAATGAATTCTTTCCCATTTTTCTCCAAATTTTTCTTCCCACCGAATTTTCCCTAAGCCAAACATACCTTATATAATGAATCTACATCAACGTAGATACAAAGAATGCGCACTTCGTAGGAGGAATGCTCGCCCGAATCCGCCCCTAAGCTAACATATATAAAAACTAACCGTGTATGTGAAAAAAAAATCTAAAAGAAGTTTTGAACTATCATTACTTACTCAAATACAGTTTGAAGTATCACGATTCCTGAAAGGGGTGCGATGAAAAAAAATATGGACTTATTTCGGATGATACTTAAGATCAATTTGTTTGATTTCTTAAATGTAATTGATCTTATTAAATTTGTTGAGTTTATGAATAATTGATTATGAAAAAACATCATTTTAGTTATACACACAAATGATATTATTTATTGGGATCACCAAATGATGTACTTTTTGCACATGCATCAAAGTCTTGTAATAATATTAGTTTAGGAGTGTAACAGTAAATTTTATTTTTAAAAAATAATTTTTTTTCATCACACTATTTTTAAAAATTATAATAATTCAGACTGCAATTAAATAATTAATAATAGCTCACAATCTCCTTTGAGTTTTTTCCAATAACAAAAACTAGCATATCTTAAATTTTTTTTTTCTTTCAACCTTAGTAAAGAAAAAAACGGTTCTCCGTTAACATAAAAGTTCCCAACGAGAACGACCTGGGGAGGTCTAGAATTCCCGGGCTTTCCACGTGTCACAAACACAGCACACTTCAAGAAGTTTCCCATATGTTCGCCAGAAAATCACACACGCAATCTTTCCCAATATAAATAAACAAAGCCTCATTTCGTCTCTTCAATTTAATTCAAACTCACAGTTGAAAAAAAACTGAACCTTAGAGATCATCTTCTCCCCCAGCGAGAATCAAAGCCAAACGTCGTCATCTTGTTCGCTTTCAACGTCCGCTTTCCAGTGACGCAATGTGGCAACAACCGTACAGGAAGGATGACATCGAGGCCGGAAACAGCACGCTGTACCCGGGGATGGTGGAGAATCCGGCGCTGAGGTGGTCCTTCATCCGGAAGGTCTACTCCATCATCTCCTTTCAGTTGCTTCTCACCATCGCGGTTGCCTCCGTCGTCGTCTTCGTTCATCCCATCAAGGTCTTCTTCGCCACGACCCCCGCTGGGCTTGCGCTCTACATCATCCTCATTTTCCTCCCTTTCATCGGTACGTACACGCTCAGTCTGGGAAAATGATCAGATCGAGATTCGTTCATCTGGGTTTTGTTTTCTGAAATCTGTCCATACTTTGTTGCAGCGTTGTGTCCTCTGTATTACTACCACCAGAAGCATCCGGTGAATTTTATACTGCTGGGATTGTTTACAGTTCCTCTGGCGTTTGTAGTCGGCTTGACATGCGCATTCACAAGCGGTATGATCGATCAGTGATATTTTGTGTATTGTTTTTGAAGTATGAAATCTGAGAGGGAGTTTGTGATCGATTTCTAACTTTGGGGTTGGTACAGGAAAGGTGATATTGGAAGCGGTGATTCTGACGGCGGTTGTGGTTATTGCCTTGACGCTCTACACATTCATGGCGGCGAAAAGAGGATACGACTTCAATTTCCTCGGCCCGTTCCTATTTGGCGCTGTTCTGGTTCTCATAGTATTCTCCATGATCCAGGTGAGTCATCATTTATGCAATTTTGTTTGAGTATTGGTCATATATATGAGTAGGGTGATTCTGACTTTAGGAATTGTTACTGTTGTTAGATTCTGTTTCCTCTTGGTAAGCTCTCGTCGATGATCTATGGCTGCTTGGCTGCCATCATATTCTGCGGTTACATTGTGTACGACACTGATAACCTGATCAAGAGACATACATATGATGAGTATATCTGGGCTTCCGTGGCACTGTATCTGGATATCATCAACCTCTTCCAGGCGCTGCTCTTCATCTTCAGAGATACTTAGATTAGCTGTATGACAGCAAAAAGTTGATGAATCATATGTTTTTGAACAATGTGATGATATTCACTGTTGCCTCCGACCTCCATAGTATGAGGGTCTACTTCGAATGTGTGATATGGTTGTGTACGGACTGTGTAACAAAGGCTTGCCATTTCTAGTACGTAAAGCATTTATCATCTCCTTTGCGGCTGCCTGGCATTCCAGATCACTCTAGTTAAGTTGACAACATCCTTTCCTTAGCCTGTCAATGCACCAAGTCAAAGTTGAGATTGCAATTCAAAATGCTTACTTCATGAAGAATGACACAACAGTTTCCACTAACCAGCCAAGTCAGTTCATCTTCAACATGTATCATTTTGATCGAGTTCAAGAACGTCCATTTATTTCATCACAAGGAAATTGGGCACTTGCCGTGGAATTCTCAATGCGTAGATGATTAGGAAACCAAGAAGGCTACAAAGCTGCCAAGTCTTTCGTTAAATCAGGTTTTTGTTGAATTTGGATGACCTCCTGTTACTCACTGCTTCCACTCAGATCACTAGATTTGAACCCACCGCTCCTAACATAGTGCCTCCAACCTCCTTTGACCATCCTTCACTGAGCTGGTGGTCCAGAATGTTAACTAACTAGCACATATCATTTGTTTGACTGCCAACCACAATTTCTCTTGAGAACTCACCAAAGGTCATCCCATCTATTAGCCTCGCGTGCATTGGCGGAATTCAGATACATGTTTGATCGGTCGCCGCATTCTAGGCTTGTCATCACCATTATCTCTATAGTTTCATTGTACAAAGTTATTTTGTGCGGTAAATATTTTGTTCCATGCTGGTTGAAGGAAAACAACTAAAGTTTCGCTGCTCAAATTTTCGTGTTATCAAGCTTTGTTGTGCGAAAGTGTATAGCATATATGATAAATAAATTATTGAATTAATGATTGTCATGAGTGATTCACATAAAAGTTTGGAGAGACAAACAGATTTATTTAAGTTCATTGACAGAAATATTCTTCGAAATATCTCCAAGTATATCTCTATATAGGATTTTCAATGCAATTACACAATAACTACTATAAAATAATAAAGAATAAGACACAAAATATTTACGGAATTAAGTCAGAATAGTTTACATTTTCGGATTAACACACATTTACATTTCCCTCAATAATTATTATAAAGAGAAGAAGATAATCATTTAAATTATTAAATGATTGTAGTTAAAAAATTGATGCATTTTAGAATGACAACGAGAAAGAGAGACGAACTACCAACAATGTGTTGGCCTAGTGGTTTTGGGTGTTGTCTAACAACCTCAAGGTTCTGGATTCAAACTCTGCTGATCCGCAATGAGTATGAACGTTACTATCAAGTCTGAGATGACATTATTCTCGAGGAGAGAGAGAAATCAAGCACATGGCTCGGAGATCATATATATATATATATATATATATATTAAAGGGGATCGATAGGCCAGCTCACGCGCACCTCCAGCGTATCTAAGCGTAAATGCGGTACCAACAGGGTTTAAACCCAGAACCTTGGGGTTGTTAGACAACACCCAAGACCACTAGACCAACATCTTGTTGGTCATATATATGTTGATAAGATATTTGCATAATCACCAACTTTGGATATGTAATTCTCCTTTCTAGAGAAGACTAGACGGAGACTAGGTTGTTCCTCTGAGCAAGTACGTTTTATAGGGGATGGAATCTCCTGCTCATTTGATGGGCAAATTTCACTCCACACTTCCAGAAGTAGCAGCAATCTCATGGGATGACGAAACATGTTCTTAATTAATACTCGAGTGAAGTCGACATCCTATCCCTACCTGTCAATGCACCAAGCCACATTTAACAGTGGTTTTGCGAGCACACAACAATTTCAACTAACCTGCTAGTCAGTTCCAACATGTCTCATTTTGAGCTAATAAAGTTGGAAGATATTTTCCATTAAATTTATCCTTTCTTTTTTTGGCTAGAGCTAGAGCTGCTAAATTTTGTAGAAAATATTAAAATGTTCTTTAATTTTAAAAAAAATTTCTTTTTACTTTTCATCTACCTTTCAATTTAATTTTCTATCTCCTATTTTCCCTCAACTAGATAAATGATTTATTCTCATTTTTAACAAATTTAACTTTCTCTCAAAATTTTCCTTAGCGTGTGTCAGATTTAGGGTGTATTTAGTTTAGGAAAAATTTGGTTAAAAAAATTTTTTGGTATAAATGTTATTCTCTCATAGAATCCATCATATATTTTTTTTTTATCAAGGGCGAAAAATGATGAAAAATAATAAAATATTTTTTATTTTAAACAAATTTGTTTTTCTATTTTCCATCTATTTTTTAAAAAAACTTTCCTTCTTATTTTCTCACAAATTTGTCTTCTTATTTTTCAACAAATTTTTATTTCCCTAAAATTTTCCCTAAACCAAATACAATCTTAGAGAAAATTTGGTGGAAAGAAAAATTTAAGAAAAAAATGGTCAAATTTCGTGTTTGGTTTAGATGGAAAATATTAGAGAAAGAAAATTAGATAGAAAATTGGATGAAAAATATAATTTCTTGCTCTTAACCGACTAATCTGACACTATTCGATCAAGTTGAGCGTATTTTAAGCAGACAACCGTTTCTTCTATCAAATTCAATATATAAAATCAGTTACGTGTATCCGACGAGATTGAAGATATAAAAATGGATATAATATTTTCCTTAATATTTTGCATGAAATTTTTCATAATAACGGAAAAATGAGAAAAAAGTGTTAATATTTATTGCATATTTTTCCTACAAATTTTATCTTGTATGAAAGTGTATTTAATATTTATTTTAAATATTTTTCATATAAAGTTTTAATACATTACATTATTTTATGATATTATAATTTGTATGAAGATTTATTCAATATTTATCTTAAATATTTTTCATATAGATTTTAACATATTATATTATTTCATATTATTATAGAATGTATGTAGGCGATGAAGGGTTATACTTTCCTTCGCAATTTTTTATGAAACTCTTCATAACAATATGGAAGATAAAATGAATTTCTTACTATTTTTCTTATGAGACCAAACAAAAAATAAAATTAAACCGGAATTATTCATGAATTCATTTTCCTTCTCATTTTCTTTCAAACTTTTTTTTTCACCAAATTTTCCATAAACCAAACACAGTCTACTCCCTCCGTCCTCTAATACATGTCGTTTACGGTTAATTTGAGTAGATTAAGGTGAAGTTAATGCTAGCGGTTGAACAAATTTAATAGGTAGGTGGTTAACATTTTTTTGAAAAAGTTCGTGCAAAAAGTAAAATTGGTAGATGATTATTGGTGAGGAATGTATTATTTATTGATTATGATAATGAAGTGATTAATGTTTGACATTTTAAGGTAGTTGTTGATATTAAATACGCATTGAAAATTGGTAAGTGACAAGTAAAAGTGGACAAAAAAATTCAGTTAAGTGACATGTAAAAGAGGACAGATGGAGTAAATCAAATACAGTAAAAGTTTTGGTGACCTCTACCAAATAATTCACTTCTTCATTTATTTCATCATAAAGAAAGTGGTTGCAGTGTCATTCTCAATGAGACACAACCCCTTGATGAAACATTCATCCATATACAAAATGAAACTGACTACTAGAATTAAGACCAGCTATGAATGCTGACTCACTAGCTGCCATGTTGATTGCTTTTCTGGCACTGGCACTACCATGCATCGGAAAATGGAAGTGATCGATAACAAAGATCATTAGGAGACCAAGAAGGCTGCAAAGCTCCCAAGTCTTTTGTAAGATCAGTTTTCGTTGGATATGGGTGACCTCTTGTTACTCACTGCTACTACTTCCACTCAGATCACTTGAATTACACTCACCAATCCACCAAAGGGTCAGCCTCCTTTGACTATCAGCTCCTGAGCTGGTGGACCAGAATGTTAACTACATAGATAATTTGTTTGTCCGTAAACCGCAGCCTCCTCAATATTGTTTTGCGGTTTCCCTTGAGAAGTCAGCAAAGGTCATCCCATCTACTAGCCTTGAAACTACTAATCCGAATGTCATTTACAAGTTTGATCCGGGTTGCATTTTAGGCCTGCCATTATGTTAGGGAAGAGAGGGGCATTTCCTCTTTACAACACGTCCGGAGCAGAACGACAGACCACATACTCACATGAAACCACACAACAACACATAATAATAAATATGAACGATGAAAATAACAGGTAAAATTTTTAATAGGGAAAAATTCAAAAGGGATCCTGAACTATCATCGTTTACCCAATTATGGTCAGAACTATCACAATTTTTAAAAAATGTGCAACGAAAAAGAAAATTGGACTTATTTTCTAAAATAAAATTCACCATTACATTCCCAAAACTACTATTATTATAAGACTTAGATTTGTGTGTGAAAATTACGTCGTTTGGTTATCAAAAGACATCGTTTTTTTATGTGCACAAAACGATATAGTTTATTTTGAAACGATATTGTTATCAAAATAATTATATCGTTTTGCACACATAAAGAAAACGATGTTTTTTGATAACCAAACAACGTAATTTTCACATACAAATATAAGTCTTATAATAATATTAGTTTTGAAATGTAATGGTGACTTTTATTTTAGAAAATCAGTTTAATTTTTTCATCACACTCTTTTTGAAAATCGTGGTAGTTCTGACTGCAATTGGATAAACGGTGATATTTCAGGGCCCTTTTGAGTTTTTTTCCCTGTATTAAATATCATAAGAACTACTTTTTTTTAACTTATCGTAGGCTTGATTTTTTTTAAACTATTGAAGGATAAACACAAAGAAAATATTCACACACCCACTCATAGAACTTGAACTCGAAATCTCAAAGACTTTTCTTAAGTTTGATCGGTTATGTGAAATGGTGGGTTTACTTGTGGTTATTTTGATGTGTTATGCGTTAATATTTATGCAAGGCTAGTGAAATCAATGTTAATATTAATTAGAAGCTAACATGTATTATGTTGAAAAATCAAAATAATACGTGGTAAATATTCATTGTTTGTAATTTTTTTTAATTTTTTAATGTGCAACGTAACTCATCAAATTACCACATATAAATTCTTTATTGATTGGTTCATAATTACCACCAAAAAATGACTCCCCCCTAGTAATATATGATGAGTTAACATTAATTCTTGATCAGTTGCCCGCATCTATATGGGCAACATGAATGCGTGGAGGATCATGATGGTTTGACTACATAGACGATGGTAAGAACAACATACATCTACTAAAACATGTACTTAAGTCTAACAATAAATCAATCAATTGATTGTTATTTCGATGAACATAAATATTAAACATGAATATATCTATCTATTTGATGAGTGAGTGATTCATTGCGAACACTTAAATTGTGAACTAACTATGAACGAATCGTTGTGTTTCCTTTTTAAATTAATTTAATATATTTTATTAATTATCTGAAACTCATTAAATGTGACATATATGAAAATATGTAATTATATACTATCCTTAATAAAGTGTCATTGAAAAGAGTATTTTCAGTTTTTTATTTTGTAATTTATATTTTGATCATTACAAATAAAGATTTTTTCTAGATTTCTGTAGAAAAAATGTTATAATTTTTTTATTATTGTTCGCCATCCCATATTAAATGTTGAACATCGTGTATATTGATATATTATACTAAAAAAATTAAAACAATGTTATTTTATATTGTTTTACTTGATTTCACTTTAGTACGTAATGTGTGTACACAATGTGAATCACGTGCGTGTATCAAAATACTCGGTAGAAATCAAAAATTAAATCGTTACAAAAATAGTGAATATATGTAATCAAAATATATTTCAAAAAATATATATTCAATATTAAATATAGTCTTCAACCTAAATCCAAAAAACCCACACATGTGTTCTATTTACTATTTACTGATATCTAAGAAGCATGTTTACTATTCACTGTCACATTGATCACTAAGAAGTATGTTCACTAGCACTCAAATAAAATAATGAAACAAACTCAACAAATTTAGAAAATTATTCATTGTGAAAAAAGTTCAACATACCTCGCATATCAAATCTAGAAAATATTCACTGCTCAGAAAATGTTGACTAACCCATCAGCAACATATTTATTATTTCTCACATTATTCATCAACAAAAAACCTCATATTAGAAAATCTAAATCTGAAAAATTCAGAAAAACTATTCATACAAAATCGAAGCAGATATATTCACTAAATGTATTATGTTAACAAAGCAGAAAAACTGATTCAGTGCAGAAGCATCAACATGAAACATGAACGTCATCAGGTGGCTGTTGTTGTTCTGCCACCATCTACATATCCTCTTCATCATCCGTCAACAATGAACTTCCACTCACATGAAACGCGATCAAATGATACAAATCGAGCCCCTTACTTTTGTGTGTACAGTTTCAATTTGTCAACATTGAGCCCGTTTCTTTTGTGTGTACATTTTCAATTAAACAAAAGTAGTGCCAAAAGCCAAGACCTTTGCAACCTGGAACCCATACACGAACAAACACCAACTACATATAATCACAACAGTTGAATCCAAAATTCCACATCTAATTTCATAAAACATGTGCTCCGAAATACTTAAATTAAATAGGAAGGATCAGTGTACAAAATTCGATCCGGACCGAAAAATGTCTCGGAATCGGACAGGAATGGACTGAACCGGACCAGACCGATGAATTCCGGTCCGTTCTTCGGTCCATTAATATTATGGATTCTGGTTTTTGATCCGGTCCAAGCCCTGAAAATTATAGTCCGGAACGGAATGGACCGGTTTCACAATTTTTAAGTAAAAAATAATATTTTTAATATGATATTTATATTTATCCATCTTAAAATATAAATAAAATAATTATTTAATTATTATTATGATAGAAAAATATTTATTTTTTATTAATTCCGTCCAAATCCGGAATTTTTCGATTGAGTCTGGTTTAGACCTATTAGAATCCGATCCGATCTTTGATTCTTAAAATTTATGAATTCCAATTCCAATCCAAATCGGTTTCGGTCCGGTCCGGTTTTGGACCGATGAACATCCGTACTCCGAGTTGAGGTTGTGGTGCCCTGGTGTTTCGAGCTCGGGGATGAGAGAGAGGCAGAAGAGGATGAATTCTTAATTGTTGAGCCTCTCTTTGAATCCATTAGTCTTCCCCTTTCTTACAAACTCATTTAATGATTAGTAAAGCAATGATGAGGAGGATGGAAATTGTGAGATTGGTTGACGAGGGGATTACAAATCCAGGAAGAGGAGGTCATGGGGAGGAATCGAAGTGGCGCGGGCAGCTCTGGCTGCCAAATTGATATTTTTCTGAGCAGTTGTTGATTTGGAAGACGTTGATGGGGTGTAGGCGAGCATGGCGTTGGGGTAGGAGATGTCGATGACATTGGTGGAGAGGAGGGCGATGTGATTGATTTGGAAGAGGGCGACAAACTTGATGGCTGTTCATGGCCGAATGGTGCAGTTAAATAAGATTGAAAGTGGAAAGAGGAAAAAAATAAATATTTGTTTGATAATGATTGGCATCTTTGAAAAATATTATGAGATATGTGTTACTAAATAATTAATAAAAATTATAATAAATCAAGTAAAAACTTGGTCGTTTTATGTTCAAAAAATTTGGTCTAGATTGTTCACAATTTGTCCTCAACTTAAGTGTTTACAGTTGTGCATCCATTTGATGAGCGTAAAAATTTAATATTAATTTTTTGGATTTGTTTGAAATTTTTTTTGTTTGTTTGGACGTGTCACTCGTTAATTTAACTGTCTGCGGATTTGAATGAAATTGTTATAGTTGTTTTATTTTTCTTACCAAGTGAAGATGAAAACAAACAAGCAAGAACACAGGCTGTGGATCGAGCATGCCCATTATTTTCCCTCCTCGCCTCTCGGTCTCAGCCTTCAGGAGCTTGCGTCTGATCGGAAGAGGCTCTCTTTCTACAACTTTCGATTTATATCCCAAATAGCCAAACCATTTTACAGATACATCTAAATTACATCAGTTTTAATTTTGTACTGTTCATCATCATTTCACATGTACAATACAAATTGAATGATTTTATTAAAATCAAAATCATCACTTTTTTTTACCCCAAGCCACATTATTTTGTACCAAAAAATCACCCATATTTTGATGACTACATACTTAGCATCATAAATTTAAATTCCACAACCTTCATGACATACAAACAAGGTGGCATCACCCCCTCACATGCCCAAGTAGACGTTCCCAATAACATCATTTTTCATCGAAAACGACGTCGTTTTGTGCTCGCAACATTGAATCTATATCCATTCCCAATGTCTCCGCTACCAAAGCTCCGTACGAGCTTGACAAGGCCTTCTTTATAATGTTTTAACTTTTCAACTTTATTTATGTACATAAGCGGATCTTGAGATTTAAAATAACGTCATTTTTAAGGGTGTGTTTGGTTTAGGCAAAATTTGGTGGAAATGAAAATTTGATGGAAAGTGTTTTCTCCCATATACATTCCATCCAATTTTCTCTGATTTAGTTAGAGGTGAAAAATTATGAGAAAATACTAAAATATTTTTTATTTTAAACAAATTTTCTTTAATATACCATCTAATTTTCCTTCAAATTTTCTTTCTCATTTTCTCACCAACTTTTCTTCTTATTTTCCAACAAATTTTTCTTTCTTCCAAATTTTTCATAAATCAAGATCACTTACTTTCAGTTAGGTGCATTCACGGCCCATTGGGTGACACTCGGGGCGTGATTTAGAGAAAAATCTAGCATTGTGCATGAGCCGGTTCGATGGGTGAACCGATCTGATCCGGTTTGGTTCATATAATAAACCGAACAGTTTTCAAGGATCTGAGCCTGATATCGCTTCTCGCATGCTAAATTAAGCTCGGTCTGGGTTTTATAATCAGATTGGGATTGTGTCATGGCTGAGTCAGGGTGGGTTTGATCTGTCTTGGACTGGGTCTAAGAGTGAGCCTGCTCCAGATCAGATCTTGGATATGGATGTCGAGCTTTGCCTGGGCTATGTTAGACTCGGGCTGGATCTAGTTTCAGCTCAGACTATGGCTATGGCGGAGCTAGACTGGGTCTCGGTTTGGGTTGAGACGTTGTTTACATTTCGCCAGTTGTTTGTTGGTTCATAGATTGAAGTGAACCAGATATAATCCATTCGTTAAGTTTAATTAGTCAAATTAAATAAGTTTATCGGTCAACTAACAATTAGGCGGATCAAATTATAATTTTTGAAAAATTAAAACACGAGTTCATGTTTGCCATCTGTTGGACGTTTCTCTCTCTGGCCACTTTGAATCTGCGAAAACCTAATTCGTCCGAGCGAGACGATTTTGGTGGACGGAGACAGGAGGGATGTGCGAGATTTGCGAAATACGGTAGCAAACTGAACCCTAATTGGTCCAAATTGTAACGAACGTACGAGATTTTTGGGACGGACGGACTAACTAGCGGCTAGTCCCTCCTAGCCTGAAACAAAGCACAGGTGGGTCTTCCGTTTCCTCATCGACTCAATTTCACTTGTGTTTGTTCTTTTCCATTGTCTTTTTCCGCTTGGTTGTCTGACGGATTTCCCGTTGATTTGGACTCGCTACTTCACTTACACGCCCATCAGGAATTTTTATGAATTTGGTACTGGGTTTCACCCCATTAAGTTACTGATCCGACATGATTTTTACTATGCTTTGTATCGTGTAGTGTTTAATAGTTATTTGCAAATTTGTTAGTAACATTAAGTTGTTTTCAAAATGCAGCTATGACGTTCAGTAATTTGCTTGCTGCCCATCACAATCTATAGTGTCTGGTTTTCTTGCATTTCAATAAACACTCCATGAAGAGGTTGAATCAAATATTATTGATTCATTCTCTCCTTGTGTAGATTGTTGTTGGTAAAGACTAAAGGATTTCTTTGTTTAAAATTTCATTCAATAGTTCAAAGGCGGTTAGAAATATATATGAGTATCTTCTTGTCATCCAAAGTTGATGATCTAATCTAAAGTGAGATCAAAGATGCTACATGATATAAGAGTCAAACTCTATGCCACTAAGACTCAAATTACTTGGGGGTTTTGGATTGTAAAGACTGATCAACACTCGAAGTAAAGATGTTAGTAAGATGAGCATGTCGTTCAAGTAGCTTTACATGTGGGATTGTTGATCATTGACACTAAAGATGAAATCCTATTCATGAGTTGAATATAGTAAACATATACACACTTATCATTCATAATCATGTGACTAGTCATATACAATTACTCCTAAGTTATATTTATCTTACCCTTTAGCCAATGATACGAATTCTATATTTTTAACATGCTTTAATTAGGTTGTTAGACTAGTAACAAGACATACACAGTTGAACTACTATGTAAGAAAATTTAACTTAAGTTATTTAGCTCACACAAACTTAGGATATGTTTACTTTTATGGTCTTATTTAATTGGTATTGACTCACTCTCTCACAATTAAATCAACGCCCAGAGTTCACGCATAAATGCACTACATCTATTTGGGTTTTGACATGCAACAACATAATCATTTTGTGTAAGCGCAGTGAATATATCATCATAAATAGAAATTAAAAAAATTATAACTTCTAAATATCATGTCAATTTTTACATAACCTGAACTACCAAAGAGATTTAGCCACTAAGGGCCACAAACGTAGACATGAGTAAAGAGGTAGGAAAAACCCTTACTATATGATTCAGCCTATGCTAGAAAGAAATTTCTTATTGCTCTCCATTGCTCCTTGAAGATTATCGCATTACAAATTAGAATTTGCACCCTAAGGCATGAATTTTTTGTCAATCAAAAATCATCCCAAAGATGTTCTCTTTAAACCCTCCTAAACCCACTATATATAGGCATAACTTAGCTTAAAGTTCAAGTTATGAATGGTGAGCAATGTATATTTTCAGGAGATTATGATAAAAGTTGGACTTATTGGTTTATGAAAATTATAATCAGATTTGGACATCAAAATAGGAAGCATATCTACCCAAAGAGTTTATTAGCTCTTTTGGCAGATATCAATTGTGAATTAGGCTCTGACTCATTATAAAAACTTGTAGATAACTATATGAGCTTTCAATATCCTTTTGAAATACGTGAATCAGACATCTAATATGAAAGTTATGTTCCTTAAAACTTAGAAAGTTTCTACAGATCGAATTTAGAAACTGTTATTAGCTACATGCGTGTGTCATTTAAGTGTCGCGCGCACGGCTGTCGTGCGTAGTCAATGACCACATCATCTTCTTCCTTCATTTCTCTATGTGACACATGTCAGCACGCCTCGTGCGCTGTAGTGAACCACTGCGTGTGGCCTTTGCGTTTGGCTGACTGTTATCTTCTTTCTGATTTTCTTCCTTTGTCCTAACTTTACTCCAAAACTGCTCTTTTTAGCAAGTTTTCATAATGAGACCTGAAATTAGTCTGAAATAAAAATAAACTAGCTAAAGCATTAAATAACACTCAAGAATATTCAGAAATTAGATGAGTTAAGTATAAATGAAACCGAATAATTTGGTCTCATCACCTATCTTCTCTTGAGAACATGATTTTATATGTATAAAAAAATTCTCGGCCAAAGGTTGTGAAAAATCAAAGAGAAAAAATTTCTAAAAGAAACTTGAAAAATATATATATATATAAAGCCATGTTAGATAGAGTTGTGGAAAAAATCGTGTACTCTCGCAATACTACTAAAGTTTAAATTGTCAGGCTCCTATGAATATGAGCTTATGTCCTAAACCACAAGTTGATATCCCACTGATGTGGAGCAAAATCATAATTTGGGTATCTACCTATTCCTAATATGGTGAAGGGTACAGAAGATGATTTTGCATAACTCATACTGCATACACTTTCCTTAATCATATCTTCGACATTATTACTATTGATTATTCTTGAAAAGGGATGATACATGTAAAGACAGATGCGTATAAATAGCTATATAAGGTTGATACCAATGATTTTTTCTTCATCATGATTATTTATTAGATTTTCGTACGTGAATTAAGTTGTAGGTTTGGATAGTCGATGGACAACTGAGTAAGGATACATAAAAACAAACAACACATGATAGAATACAATTATTTAATGTGACATCTTGAATTTTATTTCTTGCTCGAGGACGCTCAAGGATTATTGTGGGGTATTTGATGAGACCAAATTATTCGGTCTATTTTATACTTAACTCATTTAATTTTTGACTGTGTTTGAGTGTTATTTAGTAATTTTAAATAAAAACTAGCTAAAACTATTAAATAACACTCAAGCACAGTCAAAAATTAAATGAGTTAAGTATAAAATAGACCGAATAATTTTGGTCTCATCAGCCTCATAGAAAAATTAGTTGATCATATGAAAAATCAAGATTCCTCAATCCAATCTTTTGCTACTTCTCGGTAGAGGTGTAACGATACATTTAGTTGGATTTTTAATAAAAATTCAAACCAAAGCATTTGCAATCAGTTTGAAATTTTGTACATCGAACCAAAATGTGGGCTTCAAAAAATTAAATCAAATCAAACCATATAATTCGATTTGGTTTGATTAATTTTTCATAAGATTTATTTACTAAATAGGAGATTTTTATATAAATAGTAATAGAAGAGAAATAGTTGAGTTTGGTTTGGTTTGGTTTGGTTTGAAAAAATAGAACCAAACCATTAGTAGTCAATTTTTTTAAAATTAAAATTGTAACCGAACCACAAACACTCCAAACCAAATCAGACATATTGATTCATCAATTTATCAATATTTATTTGCACTCCTACTTCGCGGTTGGGTCAAAAGAACAACAAATTGGATATCTTACTTACTAAATAAAGTCAACAAAAGATAACATAATTGTTGATCATGTTGAGAAACCATGAAACGGTTCTTCTCCAAAGTGATATACGCTATAGACAAAAACAGAGAGGTTGTAGTGCATAACATCTGATCTAAAATCATTTTATTCTGGAAAGAACTGGCAACAATTTCATGCACATGATAAAGGATGAAATTTCTTTAAGATAAACTGAATTTATTAGGTGATTTGATATTTTATTTATAGTTTTGTACTTAACAAGTTCAATTTCTTGATTCATATGATATGTATTTTGAGCAGGGTGAATGAACTTAATGAGCAGTCTTGCAAAGACGAGTCAAAGAATAAATCTGAAAACTGCGAAAGAAGATTGAGTTTCTGAAGCTCCATGATCAATATCTCTGGCTGCTCTTCTACCATCTCCTCTGTCGTAATTATTCGATCAGAAATTGTGCTTATCAAATTCGTTGCCGATTGTCTTCCGAAAACAACACTATATCAACAGAAGGCCGTCATATTTGAAAGTTGCAATTCTAGGCGCGGAGGCCTTATTGGTTTTAAGCCTTTGAAAACATTTAATAGTTGAGTCATTCTTGAGTGGATCACGCCCACCACATGGATCATGAACACTATCAATGTGTTGCTGATACGTGTTGTGTTGAAAAACTTAATTAACACTTGACACATTTAGCAATTTATTGTAAATTTTTTTTTGATTTTTCAACATGTCACGTGTCTAATGTAGTTGACACGTAAGAAATTCCCAATGATTAGTTAATGATTCACATGATGAACTATGTCCACCCAAAAGAAAGTACTATTACCCTAAGCGAAGCCGCTTTACATGACCTGACATATTTGAATGTAGCAGGTGCAACAAGGTTAATCTCGCCACAACACTTATTATCACTGTTCCTTGTCTTTGGGTCGGCAGTCGCTTAATTCTAGCGGAGTTCCAGATATGATACGCCATCAAATAACAATGGATTGGGTTGAGAGGGGAGGCTCCAAATAAAAGAACACGAGAAGCCAATAAGAAGCGAAATTGGTGCGGAGAGTCATTATCTGCCAAAGAAAAGTAAGTTGAAGAATGCAACGCTGTATCATCCACCCACAAGCACAACATTAGAGCTAAGTAGCTTTCACTGGACTCATTCATAATCACCACCGCATTTTGCACACCAAACCTTTTGCGACCACAGCATGTGCTTCATCGCTTTTGATGATCGATCAGACGGACATACAGAAAACGCTAACTGATCATGTCGTGTCAAAATATAATCCCCAACTTCTTCTTCTTCTTCTTCTTCTATATTTTTTCATATATTTTTTTTAAGTAACTAGCTTGCTCGATCGGAAGACTATACATAGACGATGCTGCAGTGCAGTTGGATGAATATATTGATGGGGTTGGCTAGGTAGCCCATGTCGTGCTCCGTATGGAGCCGCAGATCCACTAATGCAAATAATTTATGGTGCTTGAGATATGGGGTTGGTTTTGCAGGGGACCGCAGTGTTGTCGTGTAATAAATCGGAAACCACATAGTATATATAACAATCTTATTGAGACGTCAACTCTGCACATGGTGTATATACATGTAGATATATCATCGGTGACGTGAAGAGAATATTATGATGCAGGGTTAATAATTACACTAGGAAATGTCCAGATAATACGACGTATAATAACTGGTAGGAACCACCAAATATTTTGAAACGGTGAAGTCTCGTTATAGTGGAAGTGTGTGCTAGTAGGGCTGGTTGAGGTGTGGCAGCAAAGCAACGTGACAAAAACGAAAAACCCTAAAATGTGTGGCAAAAAGCTTCACCGCAGTGCAGTGCGTTACCCGACTCAGATCAATGATGAACAACCTTACATTATTGCTACCCACATTGTTGTGAGCATCTTTACGGGAGGACATATACCCTTTTAGACATCCAGTCGAATCATGTACATACACACATCTAAATATTTGTGTGTTTCATCAACAAAGAGACCTGCCCACAGTGCACATGCATGGACGGCCGAAATGAGCCATCACATCACTGTGCCCATCTCCTCGTTGCTCTTGTAATTAACCTGGAAAAAACAAAAAAAAAACAAAAACATTATCGCAGCATAATCAACAATGGAGATTCACTTTTAGCTAGCTGCTAGCTAGGTCATGGGGGTTTTGTGGGCCTCACTCTTCAATCTTATCCAACGTGTATATTCCCCAATACCTGGCAAATCATATTACGTAAGCTGACAGGAGCATGCTCAGGCTATCTACATGGGTCAACGCAAGGATACACATCACCAGCAGACTTAGGATAGGTTGTTCTTTTGAGATCAAATAGTTGACCCCAACTTAACTGGAGCCCAGCCAGTAAACTAAAATCATCCTATACTTAACTGGAGCGACTAAAATAAATTTCTTTTATCCTATTTTATATCATTTTAATACATTTCGTCTTTTTTTTTTCAAGAATAGTAGTTTCTGATAGTCTCATAGAGAGGTTCATAGAAATTGACATGTCTAGAGAACTAGTGTGGGTGAGACAGTAGGAAATAAGCTTCCCCATCTCTCTCAAAAGAGTGATACATTTAAGTGAATTTTTTTCTTAAAAAAAAATTCACACATCCAACCACCATTGAAATTTTGAACAGAAAATCACAAGGATGACATGTTAGTACACTCAACCACCACAACTGATGGCACATAAACCATCAAAGATGAAGATTCATTTAAGTGAACGCAATGTTGAATTGGCGGATGTAGACGCGACATGGCCTAGCCAGGTTAGTACCTAGTCGGGCCTTTCCAAAATACTTGAGTTCCGATTAATTAAAAGTTTTCACAAATTTTAGTAACTAAGACTCTGATTTGCATATTTTCCATTCCTTACCTTAATTATATATGAATTCAAAATTGGAATAATGAAATGCTAGGTCTTTGGCCGTCTATTTCTCTTTATCATATCTTACCTTACTACAATCCTTTAACAAAATTAAAAATTGAACATATTTACCTTCTAAGGCTTTATCTTATCTTATTATGCATTATCTTATTCCTTTTGTTTATCTTATAGTATCTTATTTTATCTTATCACACCTTACCTTATATTATATTATTCTGAAATAGAATAAAAGCTAAAATAATATGACGTAACTATTTATTAAAATGATTTGGATCCAATGCAGCTCAGTTACTTGTTGTCGCTTGAAAATTGACACTGTTATACTTTTGCTCCGTTTTGCTTTTGCTCTCCGCTCTTCCCTTCACTTATCTTTTTTCCAATATAACTCATGGGTGCATCGAAAGTACCGCTTGAAAACGATGTTGTATTGCGTCGTTTTCATTAAATATATTCATTCATATATCAAATGAGTTGCTATGTTCATCAGATAAATTATTATGTTCATCAAATGAGCTGCTATATTCATCAGATGATATGTTCATCAGATGAGCAGCTTTGTTCATCAGATAAATTTTTTATGTTCATCAGATGAGCAATTATGTTCATCAAATGAGCTGTAATGTTCATCAGATAAACTGTTATGTTCATCAGATGAACAAATATGTTTATCAGATGAGCAGATATGTTCATCAAATAATATGTTCATCAGATGAGCAGATATATACATCAAATGTTCATCAGATGAGCAAATATGTTCATCAGGTGAGCAGATATGTTCATCAGGTGAGCAGATATGTTCATCAGATGAGTTGTAATGTTCATCAGATAAGCAAATATGTTCATCAAATAATATGTTCATCATATGAGAAGATATTTTTATCAGATGAGCTGCTATGTTCATCAGATGAGCAGATATGTTCATCAAGTGAGCAGATATGTTCATCACATGAGCAGATATGTTCATCAGATGAGCTGTAATGTTCATCAGATAAGCAGATATGTTCATCAAATAAGCAGATATGTTCATCAAATAAGCAGATATATTCATCAGATGAGCAGATATGTTCATCAGATAAGCAAATATGTTCATCATATGAGCAGATATGTTCATCAGATGATATGTTACTAGATGAGTTGTTATGTTCATCAGATTTGATAGTATGTTCATCAGATGAACTTCATCACATTAAAGTGTGAAATATTTTAATGAAAATTATACAAAACAACATCATTTTCGAACGTGAGCATGAATTAGTGTTTTAATAAAAACAATATAAAACGATGTCATTTTCGAGCGATAGCACCCAAGAATTTGCGTCTTTTTTCTTTATGATTCCTTTTCTATAAATGAGTTGCACCCGCTACATTTATTTTTTTCTCACAATTGTTGGATTTCAGATTTATTTGGGGTTGTTTAGTTTTGAAATAGTCAAGTTGCTTCTGGTAAGACCTTTAAAGGATCTAAATATTAGAGTCTCCCAATTAAATCAGTTACACTATAGAGATTAAGGGTTGTTTGTCTCAAAAGAATCTAATTTATTCATAATTATGGATCATTATATTTTACTAGAGCAACATATGATTATTGAACTTTAGTGCATAACTAATTAAAAATATATAAAGTTATAGGGTTACACACGGTTGGGTAATTGATAAATAGTTAGGTAATTGATAAATAGTTAAGGAAAAAGCGAATAGAATTCGATCCAAATATGATTTAGTCCAACCACGTATCATTGATAGGTTAATCAAACCTGATATGTTAATCCATTAGTTTGACCTGTGAATACAATCTAGCAAGTGTTGGTGTTTGCCCATTAAACCAGTTAAATTGACTAAATTTAAAATAATAGCTTACTTTAAAATAAAATCAAAATTATTTTTTAAAACAAAAAATTTAAATATAATGAAATTAAAAAGTTATATTTGATAAATCGTTAGTTTCATATTGCTATTGTTGGGTTAAAACTCTATAATCTCTTAAATTTTGGAAGTCTAATAAGATTAATAATGATATTTTGAAAATAAATACGGTTGAAGATTTATTTTTATTAAGTTGTGGGGAAGCTACTAAGTAAAACCATATTAAGGATAGTTTCTAGATGATTTAGGATTTGTGTTTATCATAAATAAAGGGATGGTCTCTTGGATTTCATGCTGAGTGAGTTTTAATAAAAAAGGGAGCTGAGAATAAGTTATTTTTCTTACACTCATTCATCAAAATTGTGAAGTATGATTTTTGAGTGTGAGTTTTTCCATATAATTATTGTGTTCTTCTTTCTCTATTATGTGAGCGATTTATTGCGAGTGTTATCTTATTGTAACAATCCTAACAAGTGGTATTAGAGCGGGGTTAGAGGAGAAAACTATCACCGCGCACAAGAAAGCTTTTGAAGAAGTAAGCTGTTGGAAAATTCTACAAAGGTGATCAGCATTGCACAACCAAGATCAACTTGACAACTAGAGGCTCAAACATGGCCCCAATTAAGTTGATCTTTTGTCAGTAGGTTTGTAACACCTTAATCTTGAATCTGAAAGGTAGAGATTTGTAACATCCTCGACCCCTTACTGTCGATATTGTCCCACACTTGGTCGCCCCGTTCGGCGGTGGGTTTTATCTCAAAAGGCCTCGACACTAGGTAAGAAATCTTAGTCCTTCATAAGGAAGCTAAGGATCTCCCACCCAGCCGATGTGGGATGTAACATTCCACCCCCTTACAGGACAGCCGTCCTCGGCGACGTGCCTCATTCGGTGATCTGGCCGGAGACTCTATCGGACTAGGTGGTCGGCTCTGATACCATGTAACAGCCCCGACCCCTTAGTGTCGATATTGTCCCACACTTGGTCGCCCCGTTCGGCGGTGGGTTTTACCTCAAAAGGCCTCGACACTAGGTAAGAAATCTTAGTCCCTCATAAGGAAGCTAAGGATCTCCCACCAGCCGATGTGAGATGTAACATTCCACCCCCTTACAGGACAGCCGTCCTCGGCGACGTGCCTCATTCGGCGATCTGGCCGAAAACTCTGTCGGACTAGGTGGTCGGCTCTGATACCATGTAACAGCCCCGACCCCTTACTGTCGATATTGTCCCACACTTAGTCGCCCCGTTTGGCGGTGGGTTTTACCTCAAAAGGCCTCGACACTAAGTAAGGAGTCTTAGCTCCTCATGAGGAAGCTAAGGATCTCCCACCCAACCGATGTGGGATGTAACAAGATTAGATTCAAATATCCTTAATGTCTGATTATTATGATGGAAAGAATGCTGTCAATTTTAAGAACTCTTACAGTTACATGGTGATATAGAATCCTTGTAGATTGATGTTCCAAAGTATAATAAACTTTCATGATATGACAGATTACTACTAATACTACAAGGAATTGATGTCTTATAGAAGAAGAAGCGAGAGAGAATGAGCGGCGCTATTTGGAATATTTTTCAAACGAGAGTTGCGAGTATAATTAGGATAGAGTTTTCTCGGAATGTGAGGTATCACGTGATGAAAGAAATGGAAGATGATGTTAACCTTCGTGATCATATTAGTTCTTTAATCAATTAATATGCCATTTATCTAATACTAATTATCCAATTAAAAATATTGAAGATCAAGCAACAATTTGTTATCATCTCTATCAAGTTCGTATAAGTATTTTAAGCAGGGGTTTTGGTGGTCGTCTCTCACACTTAAAGAAGTATTAAAAGTTTTGAATGAGAGTGACAGAATGTTAGGAAATGATAGATCGCAAACTATTAATAGTGCACTAGTTATTGAGAGTTCTGAAAGATGGAGGAGTAAGATACTTGAATGGGGTGGTCCATGAAGAGCGTCTGAATCTCAATTGAGGTATAGAGAGATATGAGCAGCATAGAGTTCTACTATCACCTGGCCTCGAGAAACTAAGCTCTTGATTTAATCCTTTTCCACTATTAATTTCACCCAAGTTTAAGGCTACTGCGACCTTTTGAGCTTGGATCATTCTAATCATCTCCTTACGCTTGCAAGACACTCCGATCACGCTCAACAAATAACTAAGTCTCTCAAATAACCATGTACAATCACAATTATCTTTTGCAACAACAACGAGCTGATGAGCAAAACAGTGAATGTAATAAGCAGATGGAGTATCATTCATAATAAGTGTTTTCAGTTCATGTATCTCACCTTTCATATTACTTGCTCCATCATAACTTTGTCCCTGAATTTTGGTCATGCTCAACGAATGCTCCAAAAGTAAAGATTGTATCGCACTCTTAAGAGATATGACAGTGGTGTCCTCAACATGAACCATACCTAAAAATCGCTCACTTAATCTTCCCTTCTGATCAATGTAGCGCAAACAAAGAGCCAATTGTTCCTTCCCTGAAGCATCACTAGATTCATCCACTAGTATCCCAAAAAATCATCCTTTATCTATTCAATGATGAGTTTTGTTGTTTCTTTGGCATAAGAGTTTATGAGTTCCGTTTGGATTCCTCCACTTGTCATTTGATTACCAAGAGCATTTTTTAAAACAACTTTCTCCACATCATCATTAATTTCAGCGAGCCATTCCAAAAGTTCACGAAAATTACCCTTATTTTCTGAACTCTCACTTTCAGCATGCCCACGAAAAGCCAATCCTTGGCGTAGGAGGAATCTCAAACATTTCAATGAATACAACAATCTAGATTTGTAAAGTCCCGCTACTTCACTAGATTGCTTGTTCAAAGATTCCATAATTGACGTTTTCTGATTTCTAACAGCTCATACTTCTCCTTAGCTTGATGCTGAGCACTACCAATACCCCCAATGTGTGAAACATATGACTCTGATCTATGCCAACGATCAAATCCCTTATTCACAAAAGCATCACCACCAACATTACTTGTTCTTTCCTTGAACAAGTAGCAAACAAAACAAAACACTGCATCCTTCTCAATACTATATTCCAACCAATCATATTTATCAAACCATTTGCTAGAAAAGCGACGCTTACCTTTGCTTCCATGATCTTTTTGAGGAAAATTATGAGAACGAGGTTGACATGGTCCTAAAGTAACGAATTTCCTTCGAATTTCATCTTGATATTTTAAAAGATAAGATGAGATAGGCACCCTTAAGGTCGGATCATGTGGAACAAGTTCAACCTCATAAGAATTTTGAATGTTAGATACATTATCCGGTCTTCACCGTCGTGATTAATGTCCTCAATTTCTTGATTAATGATTAGCGTAGAGGATGTCGAGGTTTTATGTGACTTATTACTTGTATCATAATTATTCCAATAAGATTGAATACTTTATATTTTTTTATACTCACCACCTGCATCAACAACAGCCTATCATAAACAACGCACAAAGCTCACATTCGCAACAATTGGAATAAAAAACAACTGATAAAAAAAATGCAGCCACTGAGCAGCCATAAGCAGTTAAGAATTAAGAAGAATAATCTGAATTCTGAGGCACAAACCTATGATTTCGACTCGAATCTAAGAAAGTAAGCCGACTTGAAAAGTATCCAACAAGCATAAGCAAAGAGAATGCCTTACCTTCCTTCAGAGTCGAATACGCTAGTGTCACTCCCGTGAATCGCAAACTTAATGTCCTGAACCCCAATTGGGAAGAGTATGTTGAATTTCCCACCCTAGCAAAAACAAGCACCCAAAAAATATTATATTAAATCAGTCGGTAACTGATATCCAATCATTATCAAGAACGAACCTCTTCAATCAACATCTTATCTGCCACTAATTTATTTCATTTCCAATGCGTTTAAAGCAGTGAAAGCAACATGCTCGATTTTCAACCACTAGCCTAATAAACTACAACCTGCATTTCAGATTCCCGACAGAGGAGATGACAGAGAACATACTAACGGTGGGTAGTGGTTAGTGGATACTTACAGGGCGAGTCCTTCTGCTGAAAGCAGGATTGATAACCAGAGCACCAGCAATCGAGAGGGTGGAAAGACGACCTGGAGAGCGGAGAGTAGCCGGTGACACTGGCGAGTGCGACGCTGGCGAATGACGATTGCGACCCTGGTGATTGCGACTTTGATCGAGCAGAGATGGAGAACATTAGGTTTGGTCGATTAAGTTTTTTTATATGTGGGTTGAACCAAATAAAATTTTTCAAACCAAACACCAACCGCTCAACCCAACCCAAATCCTTTACACCACTAGGGGGTGGGGGCGAAATGAAAATTTAATCGAAATTAATAATATAATAGTTATATTTTAATTTTTTTATGTTATGTTTAAAAAAAATTTAAAAAAATTTGGGGCCCTCCGCCACTGACATTAAAGACTGGGTACACATTTGACAAGGTTGGCGTTAGACCAATCTAAAAGCGATCTTCCTAACTCGTTCCAAAATCTCAGAAGGACCAATGAACCAAGGACTAAGCTTTCCTTTCTTACCAAACCTCATCACGCTTTTCATCGGAGATACTTTAATAAAAATATCATCACCAGCTTCGAACTCTAGCTCTCGTCTCTTAGGATCAACATATGACTTTTGTCGGCTTTAAGCTGTTAACAATCTGTCTCTAATCAAGCGAGCATTATCAGTGGCATCCTGAACTAAGTCAGGACCTAATAATTTACTTTCGCCCATGTCAAACCAACCAATGGGTGACTTGCATCGCCTCCCGTATAATGCCTCAAAAGGAGTCATTTGAATGCTAGAGTTGTAGGTATTATTATAATGCTCTGATACCAACATGTCACGTCCCGAAAAGATGGATCGCGTGACTTTTAGTCGAACAAGAATTGACGAAGGAAAGTCAAATTCAATTATTCAATGTACTAATTATAAATTAATATCAAAACTTAAAATTATTCCAAGTCATACTCAGGATCCTGCCCAAATACATCGGAACGACTACTAACAAATAATGAAGTAAATTAAATAAAGAAAGGACAATAATTGTTGACTCCACTTGATAAAATGACTGTATTTATGGATTGGACAACACAGCATAGGCTAGCTGGCCAGGCAGCTATGGCTATGTCAATTGTAAGGGGAAATAAAGTGTAGCAGAAAAAAAATTAATACCTCTCCTGCCATTGTTGGTCATTCATCAAAAATTGTGTCCTTTTGTTAAAATTGTTGGTTATCTACTCTGCCACTCATGTGATGTATTTTTGAGCGACTTTCTCATAATAATAAGAATCACAAATTCCTTCTATTATTTATGAAGAAATATAAATAAAGTAGTTATACAATTTGTTATTGGTGAGATTGTGGTAGTGGTGTCATAAGGATAAATTATTAACAGAATTTGTCATAAAACTATAATTTATTTATATAATTATAGGTCAGAAGTCGGAATAGAGTTACTGAACGAATTGGTTATGCGATTTCAAGCTTATCTTGAGGTGAGCAAATAATTCCTACGTATTCCTTTCATACAAAATTAAATATATGATTGTTAATAAAACATATTAGATATAATACGTTCATAATAGATACCCACGTGGAAACATAAAACTGTTATATTGAGCATTCATTCATTCACGTGCATACACGCTGCATCATGTCTGCGACGTTCTGTTTACGCGAAAAGATAGCGTGTTCTGTTATATGATTGATTTTATGATTTGGATCGACAGTGACGATTGTCTAGCCAAAAAGGGCTTACGTCGCAGTTTATGTCTTTCACGCATTCATACATGCATTTGACATATGACATTCTGATGTGATATAAGATATACATATTCAAAATAAATTATAATTAACCCCCCTACGTACACAATAAAAGTACGAACGGTGAGCGAGCCAAACGTGACGAATAAGATACTAAATAAAAAATAAAAAAATAAAGGAAGTCCCTCCATTCGGCTCGCCAAATAGGTAGCGAGTTGTTTACTCATGGAGTCGTTTGACTCACCCCCAATATTTAATTTTCCTTTTCAAATTAGTAGTCGGTCAGTAGCGGCGGTGTTTGAGTAGCAACAAGCGAGCTCTTCGGTACTGTGCCATTCAGTTTATAGTCATTTTATCTAGTGGAGTCAGCAATTATTTTCTTTCTTTATTTAATTTACTTCATTATTTGTTAGTGTCGCTCCGAGATATTTAGCCAGGATCCTGAGTATGACTTGGAATAGTTTTAATTTTTAATATTAAGTTATAATTAGTACGTTGAATATTTGACTTTGACTTTTCTTCATCAAGACTTGTCTGACTAAAAGTCAAAGAACAAGTTAAACGTCATCGCGATGCATATTTTCGGGTCGTGACATGTTGGTATCAGAGCACTAGGTTATCCCCACAATACATGGAGCAAGGACATAGTAGTGAAGCGTGCCAACTGCTTTGACCTTTTAGGTTTTTTCTTATGGGGTGGTCTTCTTTCCTTCATAAGCTTGACTTTTTTTATTTGATTTTATTTTGATCCTTGTTTGTATAGGTTAGGATGACCCGGGGTGGGGGTAACAATGCACGCAGTCGCGATTGTAGTAGAGGTCGTGGTGGCCATGGTGGTCGAGGCCCTTTGGGTAGGGTAGGGGTGTACACCGGTCCAGACCTGGACCGGACTGCAATCGGAATGGACCAAAACCAAAATTCGGATTTTGTCTGGACCGGAGACCGAACCGGTTTGTACCGGAATTTCATAAACAAATCAGATCTGAAGTCCGATCGAGAACAGGTTGGCGTCAAGAATGAGGTCGAGGCGGCTGAGGACTGAGGTCGAGAACGAGGAGGGTGGGTAAGCGACTGAGGTCGAGAATGAGGAGGGTGGGTGACCGATTGAGGTCGAGAACGAGGAGGGCTGATGAGTGAGGTTGAGAACGGGCGACGACTGAGGAGTGAGGTCGAGGCGGCTGAGGTCGAGAATAGGCGACGACTGAGGTCGAGAACGGGCGACGGCCGTCGAGTTGAATTGATGATCGACGGATGACCGACGGACTAAGGAGTCAGCGTGCAGCGTGCGTGAGGAAAAAGATGGGTGAGCGTGTGGCTTTAGCGTGCGTGAGGGAAAGGATGGGTGAGAGTGAGGTGGTGAGGCGTGAGGGAAAGGGAATGATTGAATGAGAATGAGAGTGGGTGACAGCCTGACAGGGTGAAGCCGTGAAGGAAAAGAAGGGTTTGGATGACTAATTCATTAAACGACGTCGTTTCAATCGATTCCGGTCCATCCGGGTCAGACCGAAATATTTTAATTTTCAGACCGGATCGGACTGGACCGGAATTGGATATCTGAAAATTTATGGACCGAAGACCGGACCAAAATCATCTGGTCTGGTTCCGGATTATTTTCCGGTCAGGATCTTATTTTGTACACCCCTACTTTTGGGTACAGATTCGCCGAATGAGGCAGCACACCAATGCAAAACCCACCGCCGCACGGGGAGAGAAAGTGTGGGACAATATCAACAGTAAGGGGTCGGGGCTGTTACATAATTTGCCTCCCTTAACTTTTTCTTAGATCCACCCCTTGTTGCACTTTTTAACTAATATTAATACAACACCAGACCTGTGCATTAAACTTCATCATTTTGTCATCAAATTAAACAATATCAATTTGATCACACAAATAAAATGATTTTTATCCATATTTAACTAATATTATCACCCAACAAATTTATTAAGATCAAATTGTATTAAATGAATCAAACTAAATTAGTCTTATATGACACCCTAAATTAATCCAAAATAATTTTTTTGAGTGACAGTATCGAACTACGAGTGAGAAAATGATTATAGTCCAAGACTCATTTCAGTGTTTCTCCCTTATATAAATTGATGTATATTCATTAGGTAAACTCATGTATTCACACCAAATGCAGTTTTGTATTCATCATATGACTCATAATACTTTTTTTTATTTGTATAATAAATCACATATTTTGAATTACGAATGTGAAAGCAGGTACTAAAATTGCATATTTTTATTTTTATATTGTTGCATTTATCAAAATCATAATTATATGTTTTTCAAATTAATAAAAAAATCAACAAATGTAAATCCAAACAGTAAAATCATTAGAACTTCATTAGTTTGATTCTCAAATTCACCGTGTTATTGTTGATATTCACTTATTTATTGGTTAGGATTTATTATAAGCTGGGATTACTTATTCACCAATTTCTAGATTAGGTACTAAAACATTCGATATAAAAGAATAAGTCATATTTATCGTTTAGAATCGTCGAATAGTTTAATATTTATATTCATAAGTTTTATTTCTACAAAAAAAAAAATTCTGTCAGTCTGGTAAAAAAGTCAAAGAAGACTGTACAATTTCTAATATTTTATACCCATATTATTCATAAACAATCATTTTTTATAAATTGTGGCTAATTGTGCAGAAGCAGAAGTTAAAATAAACGAACACGCGCTAGACAAGAGTCGGGCTTCAGACCCTACGC
The DNA here is from genome assembly GCA_002312845.1 of Kalanchoe fedtschenkoi. Classification (NCBI taxonomy): domain Eukaryota; kingdom Viridiplantae; phylum Streptophyta; class Magnoliopsida; order Saxifragales; family Crassulaceae; genus Kalanchoe; species Kalanchoe fedtschenkoi. The sequence continues at coordinate 476,755 of NQLW01000040.1, read as the reverse complement.
CAGAAAGAAAAGCTCGGTTTCAGTCCTAAGCATTATAAATTAAATCAATCACTTATTATTATAACGAGTAAAGAGTATCCGCAGTCTCGACGGTTCGATTCGAAAAAAATTAAAAATTGAACTAAATTATTAGTCATCCCTTTTTAAAATATTAAACTGTAAACCAAATGATTTTTTAAAATTTGAACCGAACCGTATCAAATCAAACCGAACAGGACCGAACCAAACCAGACCGAATCGTCCGGGAGCCGTCGTACGGACAGACACCCGGGTGTATTCTATTATGTTATACGAGTAAAGGCACCCGTCGATCCGACGGTTCGGTACAAAAAAAATTAAAAATCGAACTAAATTATTAGTCATCCTTTTTTAAAATATGAAACTGTAAACCGAATGATTAAAGGCACCCGTCGTCCTGACGGTTCGGTTCGAGAAAAATTAAAAATCGAACTAAATTGTTAGTCATCCCTTTTTAAAATATGAAACTGTAAACCGAATGATTTTTTAAAATTTGAAATCGAACCAAAGCGAACCGAACCAAACCGGACCGGACCGAAACGAACCAACCGGTTCGGAAGCGTCACGACTGAAATCCTATTCTGTTATATATATAGATATATAAATAAGTATTCGATGACCAATTGTTGAAGAAACAAAAGAGTATGACGAGATGGTTTTAAGGATACTTATTTTTGTAGCCTTTTAAATGGTTTAAGCTGTCAAAGTGATACATTTAATAATTTTAAACTTGTATATATTTTGTGAGAAACATATTGATCAATTGAGTGATATATTCACCAAATATTGATTTAAAATCAAATAATTTTAATTTTATAATTTGCGAAGTTGTATAATTTTTTAAATTTTAATTTTTAAGATATTTAAAATAATATTTATATTTAATGAAATCAAATAGCTCGAAATAAAATGGTCTTGAATCAAATGCATCCTATTTTATCAGTCCACCTAATGATTGAAATTGAGGTGCGAATGAATAGTGTCACACTAGATATGATGAGACACTTTTCGTTCATATCAAATTTTTACTGGAGTATTAAGTTGATAACTTTGACGTCATGTATATAATTTGAACAACTTCAATTTATGTATATTATCTGATGAAATTTTATTTTTTAAATTTTAAATGAATTATTAACTTGACAATTATATATAAAATTAGGAAATAAATTAACAGTTTTGAATCTATGAAACATTACTTTATGCATCAAAATGTGACATTGTGCTTTTTATTGCAAAATTATTTGAACGAATACTACTATTAATTGTAACAAAAATCTTTTAAAAAATATATGTGAAGAATTGAGTTTTGTTTTTATAGGATAAGAAAATATAGTATTAGAATATTACTTATTGTAGAGAATTTTCGGGCCGGGCCCTTATTGGATTGTATCCCCACTCTGACTCAAAAGTCCAAGTTTATGAGTCATGGTTCAACAATCCAATATAAGTCACCTCATCTTCTCTTCACTAGCGGTGTGGAACATTTATCAAGTTCTCTTCCTCAACCCTTATTTATCAAAATAGTACAGATTGAGATAAGAGATGACATTAACAATAGTTTACACGGTGTGACGTTTGTTTGATACCGGTGTTAGTCAAAAAGCAACATTATTATCACATTAGTCTAATTGGCATTTAGTTAATGCACTCCACCGATTCTAATCCTTAGGGTCACATGGGGCAAGATGAGGGACTGACTCCACAAATGACTACAAACATCATGCACTTGAGATCGACAAGGTTTTGGTTTGGCAAGATGGGAGACCGACTCCACATATGACTACAAACATGCACTTTAGTACCGACAAAGTTCTGGTTTAGTAGTTTATAATGTTGTTCAACAATTCTCAAGAGTTCAAGTCTTTCTGGTACCGCATAAGTAAAGTTATATTGGAGGTGCACATGAACTGATCCGCAACGAGTTTGACTTTACGATTAAGATGAAAAGAGTGTGTTATCCTGATCAACATAAAGAAAAATAAAAAAAACACTTGATTTAGAATGAACAACTAAGTATTCATGTTCCTTGTTTTCTAGTCTACTCTAAACAAGTTTCATCCAATAATAAATTGCACAATAACCATATTTCTCCTTAGCTTACATTTCCTACAACTTTTAACACATATGATTGATCGAACTTATATTATTGGACAGATTGTTGAGATTATGCGAAAGTTAAAGATCATCCCAAGTGATAAATAAAACAAAGACAACTAAGGGAACATATACAAACCTATCTCTCCATGTAAAGAAACATATCCAAATCTGGGCATGTATAAGATATGTAAAATGTTGGGATTCATTTGGTATGGTTATTAAGTTTTGTTCAGTGTTTTAGATTGTGTTAGATGGTGTCAGATAATTGAGTTTTATCCGGTGTTTTGGAATGTATTAGATGGTGTGAGACAGTAAATAGATTTTGAACAATTAATCGGCTACACGAGAATAATTGAACTTTATGACTCAAAATTAGTAAAACTATAAAATAATACTGCCTCCGTCCTCTATTACATGTCGTTTAAGATTAATTTGAGTAGATTAAGGTGAAATTAATGCTAACGGTTGAACAAATTTAATGAACGGGTGGTTAATGTTTTTATAAAAAAATACGTGCAAAAAGTAAAATTGGTAGGTGATTACTGGTAGAGAATGTATTTTTTATTGAATATGATAATGAAGTGATTAATGTTTGAAATTTTAAGGTAGTTGTGGACATTAAATACACATTGAAAATTGTTACGTGACAAGTAAAATTAGTAGACAAAAAAATTCGGTTAAGTGACATGTAAAAGAGGACAGAGAAAGTATATCAAATAGGTTAGACACAAACTAATGATCAGTAACCGGATCTTTTAAAATTTAATTAAAAAATCTAGGAGATTTTGACTACAGTTATTGCATTATCTGTATGAGGACTTAAGAATCCTCTATTAGATTAAGGTGTGGTTCTGTAAAATTAAGAGCTGAATGCTGAATGAGAATCTGAATGGTTAAACCACTGGTCAGACCACATCTGAATGCTGATTGCTAAATGATTTATTTTTATTTTATAAATCATTTTATAACATATCTGAATGTTAATTGCTGAATAATATTTAAAAATTATTTGCAAATTATCTACTCATGCTGAGCACTGGTGACATCCACATGAATGGAGCCTTTCACAAAATCATGAAAACCATTCAGATCATCCATGGGATCAATACCTTTCCCGGCTAAGTACTCCAGCATCCCCTTCAGCACGACAATCTCATCATCCTCACTGAACAGCCTCTAGAAAAGCTGCTTCTTTGAATTCTTCTCCGCCACCAGAGGAAGCGTGGACTTTTTGAATCTCTTCGTCTGTGACAGTGGCGGTTTCTCTTCTTCCTCAGAGCCACCGGACTCTTCTTCCTCTTCCTTATCATTTGAGGATGCGTCGGTGCGTGGCGGGTGCTCGAAAAGAGTGGGCTTCTTCGGCGCCATGCGAGCAAGGAGTGTTAGGGTTTGCGAAGGTTTGTGGGTCGAAAATCACAACCTTTCCTCCTTTGTAACAGCAGGCGCTGCTCATGAAGCAAGTAGCGATCGGGAGTTGGGGCTTCGATGGCTTGCCCGAGTCGGAGATTGGATTTGATTCAGGCCAAATCTCATCGTGGTATCTGTGGATCACTCCAAAGACATACTCGATCTCGGCCGAGTGGCAGAAAGATCGAAACTTTCGGTGGTGAAGTACGATTGGTGAAATGGGTCAGACTCAGATATGTTGAATTGATGGTGGCCGGGAAAAAGTTGGCCGTGAGAGGAGTGGTGGCGGCGGCGGTCGTCTTCTTCCTCGATTATTAGGAGTTTAAAGAGTTGTGTTATTTTGATTGTAACTGAAGATTTACTTTTTTTTTTAAGTCGTTGGTACCTCTGATCGAATAAGAGGTAAAATTAAAGAGGAATGAATCAGACTTTATCAAAGTCATTCAGTATAAAAAAAATAAAGAGTTGGTTCACTGAATGCTTAATTTATTAAGAGACCACCTCTTAATAGAGTCCATTAAATGCAACAAAACAAGGCCTAAGTTTACAAATGAATCTTCGTCAACTTCGATATCTGACAATAACCCTGCATCATGCAATTAACTGTTCAGTAAACTGGTAGTATAAATTTTCAATAAATAAAACGATTTCTAGGCTTAAAATAAAAAATAACTAATCCGAAGTAACAAAAATTTTCTTTAGGCTCACAACGAAAAAACAAGGAATTTAATGAAGCTGTGGAATATGAATTTTTGACATTAAAAGCTATCTTTTCAACAAAAGATTTTATTTTATTTTTTGACAAAATGAAATATTATTAGAAAGATAAAAGTCACAGATTAGTAACTAATGAGAATATTTATTGGAAAGCGCGCCAGATCATGCAGCCCCACACCCCACCAAGCCACGCACGCCACAAACACCATACTAAACAAAACGCAATTCAAAAATACTGAGCACCCACAAACCGCAAGCTAATACAATTGACCAACAATGCTTTACAAGATCACAGTACAACTCATGCGACAAAACCTGCGCTGCAATACAAACTACCCTTTTGTTAGAGAGATCCAAGCATGCGATTCACCAGCAAGCTTCAATCTCCTCCAACACGCACTAATAAACAATGCATATCAAATTACACTGGAAAAATTATGTCATTTCTGCTTGGCAAATCTAAAAAATACTACAATCATCTTAATAGTCGCGTCAAACTCACTGCTGATTAACTTGTTAGCATATCCTGCATATTCATATGCATGCAGTACCATTAAAACTCGAACCTAAAGTTCTGTGATTGTTATACAACATTCTTAGCCACAAGGACAACACCTTATTGGCTTTCGGCATAATTCTCATCAGTTTCAGTCATTTTAACAAACAATTAGAAAATATCTGAACATGGCCGCAAAATTTAAAAAAAAAACCCTAAATCGAATATAGATGCATTTCTCTTCTTTCATTTCATCTTTTTTTCTCTCCCACTCACCATCGCCCCTCCCCCATCCGCCGCTCCCCCGAGTCTCCTTGTCCGAAGACGAGGCAGATTCTTATTTATTTTAATTTGTGAATTTTGTGTATTTATATCAATTTATGTTGATTTTAATAATTTTTTTATTGATTTTGATGATTTAATTTTAGAGAAAATTTTGGTGTTATGGACGATTCAGTGTTAGGCACAATTTTGATTAAACCTTTCTAATGATTAGCAAAGTTTAATTGTAATCTTTAATCACAAATTTATTTGAAATTGGGAAATCAAATTATATTATTGTCCTTCCGTTTTGAATGAATAATAGTCATATATGCATTATTTTGAGGTCTGACTCTTTTGGGTATAGTAGGAAAGACAATATTCACATATGTTTATATTATATTAAAGTGAATGGCTAAACATATTAATCACATGACTAATATGCACTTTTCAAAAACAAATAAATAAATACAATTCAAATGTAATATAATTGTCACAACTAGAAAATCACCTTGATCCTCATGTATCTATTGTGAGTTGATGGCCACAATGCTCTATAATATATATTTGACGCGTGTACAATTGCGAGATTCTACTACGACGTTTAATTAGGTGAATATGTTTTGATGGGTCATTTACTAATAAAGTTGCATTATATTTAGTTCCATTACGTAAAAATTGAAAATTACTACAAATTTTCTCACCAACTTATTATTATTATTATTATTATTATTATTATTATTATTTACAAATACGTGTAGAAGGATTCTTTATTGATTTAATGGTGCTAGACGCATATGCGTGGCAAACCATTGAGCGCATTATTGTTTGCAAATAGACCCAGCAACAAATGGTTGAATCCAACAATCCCATTGGTTGACTCTGAGCAATTAGAGTTTTTTTTTCATTTGGCCTCCTTTCAATAATTTTTTTCCAAAATAGCCCTGCATGAGAAAAATTTTCGGAAATGGCCTCCTTTTGGTGAGCCGCTGTTTGAAACGGCGGTTGGGTTGAGGCCAGCCGCTGTTTCAAACAGCGGTTCGACTGATGTGCTGACTGGACTAGACAGGTGGACAAACCGCTGTTTGAAACAGCGGTTTGTTGTGGACTTCAGGCAACCGAGGCGTGATCACCTGCTGCTCTACTTCACGGTCAATCTCATCACCAGTTATACTAATCCCTTTAAGCAACATCTCCAACAACTTCCTTTTAGAAAACCGAGCAGTCTTCAAGCCTGGAGCAATCAAGTCAACAGGCTTGTTCCCTTTAGAATCGACAGAGTTGATATTCGCAGACGCATCAACCAAGCACTTTGTCACCTCGAGAGCCAAATAGGAACCTCCAGCCGCAGCACAGTGAAGAGCTGTAACCCCATCAGATCCACAAGCCCTGTTGATCGCCGTCGTCGCCTAGTCGGATCGCCGCCTGTAGCCGCTAGTGTTTGCTAAGTGACGGAGAGAAGAAGAAGAAAAGAACCCCGTGCCCGATTTTTAGATCTAATCCAACCGCTGTTTGAAACAGCGGTTGGACTTAACTAAAACGACGCTGTATCAGTGCGTCGCTTTTCAAAAACAAACAATATTTCTCATCCCAAACAGCCGTATCCCAAACGACAACAAACCGCCGTTCCAAACAGCGGTTGGGTTGAGGCCAGCCGCTGTTTGAAACAGCGGTTTGTCCACCTGTCCGCTGATTGGGTAGCCCAGTCAGCACATCAGTCGAACCGCTGTTTGAAACAGCGGCTTCTCTCAACCCAACCGCCGTTTCAAACAGCGGCTCGCCAAAAAGAGGCCATTTCCGAAAACTTTTCTCATGCAGGGCCATTTTCGAAAAAAATTATTGAAAGGAGGCCAAATAAAAAAAAATTCGAGCAATTACATACGAGGTGCAGTAGTACATATATTAACCTAGCAACCTTTAGTATTAAGAGGGGCAAATGCTACAACATGTCACTCATCCTGTGAAACCAAACCGACCAGATGGATGGATGGGGCCGCGAATCCACTCACCACAGTCTCCCTCACTGGCTTATATAAACACATATTATTCCTTGCTCACACTCTCATATCTCATCTCATCCCACCACCCTTGGCCTCTCTCTACTACACACCACTCACTCAAAAAACGCGGTCCTCCTTCTCCTAATGGGCACCGGCGACTACATCTCGGCCGAGGCGGCTCACCGGGTGGAGATGCCCCCGCCCCAGCCCTTCATCAACTCCCTCAGAAACTCACTCATGGAAACCTTCTTCCCCGATGATCCATTTCGCCAGTTCAAAAACCAGCCTGCCCCGAGACGCTTCGTTTTGGCGCTTCAGTATTTTCTGCCCATTTTGGAATGGGCTCCCCGTTATACTCTCAGCTTCTTCAAGGCTGATCTCTTGGCCGGAATCACCATTGCTAGTCTCGCCGTTCCTCAGGGCATCAGCTATGCCAAGCTCGCCAACTTGCCCCCCATTTTGGGCCTCTGTAAGCACACACACACACACCGCGCTTAGCTTGCCTTCTTTCTGCTACACAGTACATCATCAGATGGATATCATCTGTCGTCTTTAATACCACTTGAGCTTGGTTAATGAATCAGCTCGTAAATTTTACATTCATTGTTGGATCGATCAGTTTGAGTAGATAGTGTGCGGCGTGTATATATTGATGATTACTCATATGCATGTTTGTATGGGTTGTTGTATGCATAGATTCGAGCTTTGTGCCTCCAATGGTGTATGCATTCATGGGCAGCTCAAAGGACGTGGCGGTGGGGACTGTGGCTGTGGGCTCATTGCTAACAGCCACAATGATCGGCAAAGAGGTTAAAGCCACTGAAAATCCGGCTCTTTACCTTCATCTGGCTTTCACAGCCACCTTCTTTGCTGGATTGCTCATGGCTTCATTAGGCTTGTTGAGGTTAGCAATGACTCACTACTTACCAAGCTAGCTAGCTAGATGTTTTGTTGTGACTCGGAAGGTGTAACTGCTAAAAAATGTTCACTACTATTAAATATATTGTTAGTGGGATAATTCGATTTAAAAATCTTAATTTTTGTAAGATGGAATATGATCAATAATAGTGTATGAATGTAAGTATATGCATGCATGTAAACACTGCATGTGTAGGTTAGCTCAGACTTATGGGTTCCTTTCTTAGTTTGTTTTTGGTTGCTAGCTATCTGGCCAGACCGCCTAACCTAACAATTAATATATATACTTGCTCTCTTTGTTGTCTTTTTTGTTTTATATATCTTCATAGCTAAATTATTAATAATCTTGATGTCTCAAATTAAATTCCGTGACACATTATTTAAAGAGGAAGACAATAATACGCATGTCACGAGAGATAGATAGATAGATGATGGAGCTAGAAGCATATATAAGGTGTCTTGTAACAACTTGTAGCTATTTGAATTGGCAGGCTTGGATTTATCGTGGATTTTCTGTCACACGCGACGATAGTCGGATTCATGGGCGGAGCAGCGACGGTTGTGATCCTTCAACAGCTAAAAGGGGTGCTCGGCCTCGATCATTTCACTCATTCCACCGATGTCATCTCTGTCTTGCGCTCTGTCTTCTCCCAATTTCATCAGGTTAACCATAACCACATGTATAATAATTTTGTCTATCCTTTTAATTAGGCTGTGTCATTTGATTCAAGGAAAATTTGAGGGATTAGAAAATTTGTGAGAAAATGAGTTAGAAATTTTTTGTTTGATTGGAAGAAAGTTATGATGGAAAATTAAATGGAAAATTTGATAGAAAATAAAAATGAAAATTTGATAGAATTAAACAATATTTTAGCATTTTCTACAAAAAAAAAATTCACCAAGAAAATAATTTAATGAATTATATAGAGAATTCACTTTCAATCGCATTTTTCTTTTCTTAAATTTTTCTCAAATCAAACAGTCTTATTGTATGTATTTAACCTAAAAATGTATCGACATATTGTCCATTGCCTTCAAATATTAATTGATTAATTTTTTTTCAACTTACCTTTTATTTAAGTTTTGTTATCAAATCTAGCCTTCCTTTATTAATTTTTTTTATTCTACCCTACTTGAAGAAAAGAGCAGTTATGAACCGTGATTTTTCTAAAAAAAACACGTTTCAAACCAGTAGTTTTATAATCGTGATTTAAAATTGCGATTTTTCTTAAAAAAACCGTTGTTATGAACTTCGATTTTTCTTAAGAAAACTGCAGTTTCAAACCGCGGTAATAAAATCAACAGTTTAAAACTGTGATTTTTTTCAAGTGGGGTAAAATCAAAAATAAATAAAAAAATAGAATAGATAACAAAATATGCAAAGTGTAGTTTATAAAATAAATATAATTGATTTGACCTTTGATCAACTCTAGACGTGTTCTTGATTGGGTTGTTTCAAAAAGAGTTGTGCCAATTTTGGTGGAGCATCATGTTTGTTTACGGGTGCCAACTGGTGGCGGTAAAATAATATCGTCTTTTATTGATTGATAATGTGCAGTGGAGATGGGAAAGTGCTCTGCTCGGATTTTGCTTCCTTTTCTATCTCATCCTCACTCGTTTCATTGTGAGCCAATTACTATTAGTTTTTATGTATAAATTTAATGCATTTAATTTGAAGAGCCAGTACCTTTCTAAAAGTATAAAATGCATATATATATATATAATTATTTTTTATTTGCAGAGCAAGAAAAGAGCCAAACTCTTCTGGATCAGTGCAATGGCGCCTCTCGTCTCTGTCATTCTGGGGAGTCTCCTTGTATATTTCACTCATGCTGAGAAACATGGCGTTCAAGTGGTAATCAATAAGCACTAACAAGCTCTTTCATTATGAGTTACTATTTTATAAATACTAATAATAATAATCAATAAAATGTATCATAAATATTACGGTTATGTTTAATTTAGAAACAACTAAAAAGAAAATAGTAAAAAGAAAAAATGAATTTTGCGTGAATTTCATTCCATTAAATTTTCTTTTATCCTAACTATCTTTAAATCAAAATATTAATAATAAAAAAGACTTGATGGATTGGAGGCATGTAGAATTTCAAAGATGCTATGAAAAGCACGGGACAAGAGTATATACTAATAATGTAGTATATGTGGTTGGTCCAACCCAAAATAGGTCAAACTTGGTGACTGGAGAAGATATATATATACCTGTAAAGTTGGGATCGAATTTCCTAGAACCAAATAATATGTGGATCAGTCCGAAGAGTAGATAGGTATTCCAAAAAACCTTTTAAAAGTAATCACGCTTCAAATTATTATAAATGTAATCCAATCCAAAATATGAATACACTTTTTTTCTCGATGTAACAGTAACTAATTTCCCTACCAACCCACTAAAGAGTTCAAATCACATGATGTCTCGTCCTTGAGTTATAAAAATTTGAGCCATCATGCCCTAGATCATTCCACAGATCACATGGTATACGTAATCAAAACTTGGAGGACCAATAATGTGAGGGGAAAAGAGGTTAGCACAAACATGATATGCTGGCCCACTTGCTTGTTTGTACTTTTGCTGTTACACGGCAAATTGTAGAGGGTGTAGGGTTTAGTTTTCTTAATCAAATATTGGGGAGGTTGAATTATGATTTATAAATTTAAAATTTAAAATCATAGTAAGAATACAAATTCAATGTGAACTGCTTTGTGCTTTCTATCATCTGATTTGTTTATATATTGTCGATATATATGGTTGCAGATTGGAAACCTGAAGAAAGGGGTGAACCCACTTTCAGTTTCGGATCTGGCATTCGGATCCGCTTATCTCACAACCGCCATCAAAACTGGCATCATCACCGGAGTCATTGCCCTTGCAGTACGTCCACGTTATTCAAAATTACTGATAGCTAGTACCAAGCTGACAGCAGGATTAAATAAATTAATAAATAAATCTGCTACCTGTCTTTGATTTGCTAATTAATATTCTGAAAAAAAAAAAAAAAACAGGAGGGAATTGCAGTGGGACGAAGCTTTGCCATGTTCAAAAACTATCACATTGATGGCAACAAAGAGATGATAGCTTTCGGAACCATGAACATTATTGGCTCTTTCACTTCTTGCTACCTCACCACAGGTATATTATATATACAAATGTATAAAATCAAATCACCAGCATATATATGCTGGTTTGGCTGGCTACCACGGGTGGTGAGAGATAGTGAGGTGGAAAAATGATTTGAAATTTTCAGGTCCATTTTCAAGATCAGCAGTGAACTTCAACGCAGGATGCAAGACAGCAGTGTCAAACATTGTGATGGCACTGGCTGTCATGATAACCCTACTTTTCCTCACCCCTCTATTTTACTACACACCCATCGTGGTGCTGTCCGCCATTATCATCTCTGCCATGCTGGGGCTCATTGACTACCAAGCAGCCATTCATCTGTGGCATGTCGACAAGTATGACTTCGCTGTCTGCATGAGCGCCTATATTGGAGTTGTTTTCGGGAGTGTTGAGACTGGCCTCATGATAGCGGTATCGTCACATCACCTTTCTTTCCTGTATCTATCTTGATCCATCGATTAAGACGACTCCGATATATCCTTTCTGTTTTCACAAGCTATGTGAATAATTGAGTTGTGCATGCAGGTAGCAGTTTCCCTGCTAAGAGTGCTTCTCTTTGTTGTGAGGCCAAAGACATCAGTTTTAGGAAACATACCGGATTCCAAGATATACAGAAGTGTGGATCAGTACCCTACAGCCTGCAACGTGCCTGGAATACTTATATTGGACATTGCAGCTCCCATATATTTTGCTAACGCCGAGTACCTGAGAGAAAGGTAAGCATTTCATAAAGGGTGTACTTTAGAAATCAATAAGACAGTCTGCAAGGCAGTACTGAACTTGGACAAAAAAAAACATTTCATCACAGGATTGTAAGATGGATTGATGAAGAGGAAGAGAAGTTGAAAGCTTCAGGAGAAATCAGCTTGCAATATGTCATACTGAATATGAGCGGTATAAATCTTGTGATTGACAAAATCAATGTGAACTGTAGTACGTGTTATTTATACAATTAGTTTCTGAACTGGAACAATTATATATGAAACTGCAGCTGTTGGAAGTATTGACACCAGTGGTATCAGCATGATGGATGAGGTGAAAAAGATCATTGACCGAAGGGGACTCAAGGTTTGTAGGACTACTCAACAAATCTGCTCTGGATACAATTTCACGTACAAGAGGAAAATATACTATATATCCACTTTAAACGTGCAAATACTAATTTGTGTTTGTTTCTTATTTGATCTTCTTCAGCTGGTGCTGGTGAATCCAGGAGCTGATGTAATGAAGAAGCTCACTAAATCAAAGATCATTGAAAAGATTGGCAATGAGTGGATATATCTTACAGTGGGAGAGGCAGTGAGCGCCTGCAACTACATGCTCCACTCTTGTAAGCCAAATTATTCTTCAGACAATCCTGAGACATGGAGCAGCAGCAGCAACAACGTCTGAAGTTATGGTCAAGCTCAATCAAGATCAGTAAGCAGTTATTCCATAACAATAGTTCGTAGGCAAGTGCACGTGCACACTGCAGCACTGATCCATCAAATTCAAATTGTAACATTGTGTGTGCCATGCCATATATGCATGTAAGCATAATCCAATAGAGCATCCGAAATGCTCTCCTTTTCAGCTTCCATAATATTCGTCAAATGAACTTTAATTCAACATGTGAGGATATTCATTCTCATGCATAAACGAAACAAAGAAAGTTTTACTAGCATGCACATCAAACAAGATTAGTAAGGTTGTTTGTAGTTCTAAATGTTTGAAGAGGTAACTTGAAGTTGGAAAAGAGAATTTTGGAAAAGACCATTTATATTTGAGAATGATAAAATTTACAAGGTGACAAAGCATCTCATATTTACACAATTAAATAGAAAGCTCTAAATTAGTTTCTCCACATCTAACTACTAACACACTGCTACTCAATTAATCACATATATATTATAAGAACAAGCACAACTTCAAAACAATTTACAAATCCAACTTATTGGAAACTCAATGAACCAAATCAAAGTTTAACTTTCAACATCGAGCTAGGTTTGTAGCTTCACATACATTTCTTGCTTAAGTGGCTTGGTGGAAGTGTCCGCTGTTTTATTTTAAGGCATTGTATAATTGAATATTAATTCTTTTCTTTCAACACATTTCATAATGTAGTGATAGTGGGTGTTGATGTGCTTGGATCTTTCACGGAACCATTCAAATAAGTGTTGATTTGTTGTCAATTCCTATTTTTATCGACTCATTTCATGGCATGTTCAAATCTTTCAACAGATTCTTAACCAACCAACGCAAACACACAGGACTTTGCAGAAACATATTCAGCTTCATATACTTAAAGTATAACAACAATTGCCTTTGTGACATCTAATTGAAGTCTTCTATGAAGAACACGAATCAAATAGTACACTTTTTTAATCATCATTATCTTTTCCTCTGCCGCTATCACTACAACAAACAATCTTAAAGTTGTGAGAAGAATAATAATGCAAGTCTAAGCTGGTTGTATCTTCATAAAATGTTTGGTTTAGGGAGAATGATGAGACCAAATTATTAATCCATTATATACTTAACTCACTTTGTCCGTTCAAGAGTATCATTTTAGCTGGTATTTGTATTTCGGATTTATTTTAGGTTTTAATATAAAAAAATATTAAAATGGAGTTTTTATAGCAAAGAACGGACGACATCAGATAGAAGGACAAAGACGGCTTCTGTCCAAGGACAGAAGCCGCGCGATTTAGACTGTAGCCGCGCACATGGGTGACGTGGAGAGAGCAAACATTGGAAAAAAAA
>NQLW01000040.1:448471-462006 GCA_002312845.1 Kalanchoe fedtschenkoi | reverse complement strand
CTCAAAACTCAGAAACAGCCTAAATTTCATTCTTTCCTTCCCTCCCCTTCCCTTTCTCCCCAAAAATAAACTCAGGAACAGGGCCTAAGTGGCTTGGTGAAAGTGTCCGTTGTTTTATTTTAAGGCATTATATAATTGAATATTAATTCTTTTCTTTCAACACATTCCATAATGTAGTGATAGTGGGTGTTGATGTGCTTGGATCTTTCACGGAACACTAGATTTTTCATTCAAATAAGTGTTGATTTGTAGTCAATTCCTATTTTTATCGACTCATTTCATGGCATGTTCAAATCTTTCAACAGATTCTTAACCAACCAACGCAAACACACAGGACTTTGCAGAAACATATTCAGCTTCATATACTTAAAGTATAACAACAGTTGCCTTTGTGACATCTAATTGAAGTCTTCTATGAAGAACACGAATCAAATAGTACACTTTTTTAATCATCATTATCTTTTCCTCTGTCGCTATCACTACAACAAACAATCTTAAAGTTGTGAGAAGAATAATAATGCAAGTCTAAGCTGGTTGTATCTTCATAAAATGTTTGGTTTAGGGAGAATGATGAGACCAAATTATTAGTCCATTATATACTTAACTCACTTTGTCCGTTCAAGAGTATCATTTTAGCTGGTATTTGTATTTCGGATTTATTTTAGGTTTTAATATAAAAAAATATTAAAATGGAGTTTTTATAGCAAAGAACGGACAACATCAGATAGAAGGACAAAGACAGCTTCTGTCCAAGGACAGAAGCCGCGCGATTTAGACTGTAGCCGTGCACATGGGTGACGTGGAGAGAGCAAACATTGGAAAAAAAAAGTCAAAGAGATGACGTAGCATTTGTCGTGCGCACGTGCCAAGCGCGTGGGGAGACATTTGTTGCGTACAGTTCAAAATGTTTCTAACTTTTAATCAAAAGAACTGGACTATCTTTCAAAGATCATTACATCCACGTCTTAAGTTCAATTTTGATTCAAAAGGCTATAGAATGAGGAGACTATAATATACAACTTTTTTAAAAGAGTTGAGATCTAAACATCAACGTAATTCTGCCAGCTTGAAAATCAATGGGTACACATATTTCCTAATCCGACTCAAATTCAAAGTCCACCTTTTATCAACTTACAAGTTTGCATCTTAATCAGATTTCTTATATATCTGCATCAGAAGAACTTAACAACTCATCATTATCATCTTTGCTAAATTTGGCACACTTCGTACCTCTATAAGGTCTCTACCTTCTCTTCAGTGTGTGTCTCAATCGTACTACAACACCATGCGATCAATGTGCAACCTGTGTGACCAGAAAGTCTTAGCTAACAGTGGAGAACACCAAGGGAGTATGTTCTTGGTCAGAGCATGGTTAGTTTATAAGGTTAACACCTTCTTATTTGATTATATTATTTTTTTCTTATAGCCTTTAATGGCTAAATCTCTTTTGTAGTTCAGACGCAAAATTTTTTGATGTATGTTGTGAGATATTTGTGTTGAATAAATTCTTGATACGGTGCTATGTTTATTGTGCTTTAGTAAAATGATTTCTCTGTTGCATGACAATTTTAATGAATGACTTGCTGTGCTGCATGATTTCTTACCACTGGTTTAGTTATGAGGATTTTGACATACCAATTAAACGAGTAGTAAATAAACATATGTCATACATGTTTAGATTCTATTTTCTTTCTTTCTCACTTTGAATTTGAGAAAGTCTAAACTCCTCTCACATCTTATGTCGGTACAAATATATTGACAAACGTTTTAGAATGTGTTGTAGCTTTGTGACTTTCCGTGCCCCATCCATAAAGTAATTGTGAGACAAAAAAAAATTAAGAGGAAGGCAAAGTGAGAAATAACTATTTATTAAATTAAAATAATAAAGGGTAAAAGTGTAAAATTTATTTTTAACTGTGTAACTTAAATATGGATTTTTAATCCTGTTATATACAATCAAGGTAAAATTTATACCATGATTAATAATACCCTCAATTTAAAATTGCCATCACTACATGAGTATTATTTGTATCGGGATTAATAATCTCATCCAATTTGGAGGGATTATTAACTTTGATTTTAAAGAGTAAAATTTATATTAAGGATTAATAATACGTATCTTAATTGTGAGCCAAACGAATTATGTTGGTATTAATTATCCTATCTCATTGTTAATACATGCTACCAAACATATACACCCATAAATCATCTTAAACCACGTTGACTCATGTACATGGTTTATACTATACAGTATTCAGTTTTCAATATTCCCTTTAAATTAAAAAAATATCTAATACATACGCTACAATTATTTTACGTCTAACTAAATATACAAAAAAAAACATGAAATTTATTAAAATTTCCCTTTCTATTCCAAATTCCTAGTTTCCGATAATCAACTTGTGTAATTAAAAAATGCTTTCAGGTATGATAATTGACTGATTCTTTCATAATGATAGTGCTCCAGCAACAATCATCTATCTAAGGAGAAATTCTTAAGTGGAGAGAGTCCATCACGTGGATTGTGGATTCACAAATGGGATGATGGCACGTGACACTTTGATCAGCCATATGACGCGTTGAGAAATTAAAAAAATTTCACAACCAATACAAAGTCATCACGTATCACTTTGCTTTTCAAAATGTCACGTGCGTGTCGAGGCGAGGTGATGTACTGTTTCCACCCAAAAATTTCTCTGCCAAGCCCCGGGGGTTAGCGCTGGTGCAGTTATGCGTGCCTTAATCTCCTTCAGTTGGCGGTCGGATACACCCAAAAAAATGCTTTCTCTTGTGCTGATGGGCGAACACTGGTCTCCTACCACCGTTGAGGTAATCCAGCAAGCGCACTCTTGGGCTAAGTGGCACAAATCTTGTCTTCACACTCTCTTCTTTCCCAAGCTTCAAAATCATATATTGTAGTTTTTGCACCTCAAAATGTAGCTGGCTGATCTTTTCTGATGCTCCACGTACTTGCTCTACCACCCTTCTTCTTCTAACACTCCCACTCTCATCCGAACCATTTTCAGATACACATTTTGGAGAAGTAGAATCATCTTCAGCACTTTTGGTTAGCTTTTCATTCATGCCAAATAATTTCTCTATCGCTTCTTCTGCTTCCTCAAGCTGCCCTTTCACAGTGTCATACTCATTACCACCTTTTGTTTCCTTGATTTTCTCCGCAATTTCAACTCTGTTCTTCAAATCTTGCACGCTCTTCCGAAGATTGGCTAATTTCTGTGCATCAAACTGTAGTCTCTCCAAAATCTTCGCCCTCTTCCCTCTTTGTTGGGGATTCTTGGAGATTTCCAACTTGTCAACAACAGCCATTTCTTTCTCAGCCACAATCTCTGATGACGAAATTTCCTTTCCGCGACTTACTAGCTTCTGAGTCTTGGCATCACTGAAGTTCATACTGGAACCCTTGCTGGATGTTCCCCATAATTCTAGCATATGAGCATCAGCAGCTGCAACTTCTCTCCTACTCCGGCCGTGTGATGAGCATTCAGATATCTGATGAAACATAATATCTTTAGGCAACTCAGTAATTTCAGCTGACGCACCAAAAATAAGGTTTCCCTGCCGACGTGCCCCGACCCTTTTGAGTTGCAAGCTCCTTCTAGATCCTAACTCATCAGTATATACCACTGATGCTTCAGCTCTAACACTGGAACCCAGGCTTCCCTCAGAGACAAGCCTCTGAATATTGTCTACTGAAGGTTCAACAGCTTGTATCTCATTCCGCAAGTTTTTCGATTCCGAGCATCCAATTTCCGATATGACATCGGAACTGTTCCCTTGTCCGCAGACTGGCTCCTGATGATTGCTTACTGATCCAGCATCCTGAACCAAAGAATATGGGAACACTTAGCATGGAACACAAACTTCAGTGCCATAAGAAGATTCTATTGAAGATAATACATCTTACCAGAGTTGCTCTAAGTCAATATGAGGATTAAATTGCAGAAAAGAGCAGGATATGCAAACATAGTTTAACTAAAATAAAAATAAATTATTCCCCAAATATCAGAGGTTCATGCACCATAAGATCTAGACTAATCTCCGAACATGGGATTTGATTTCACCCAAAGCACACTTCTGAGTATTATGCGGCTGAGAAATTATTTTAGCAAATCAAACATATAGAGATAGGCAGTGAAGGTACCTTGGTTCCATAAATATTTGAGAGTTTTCCATGAAAAATGGTTTGGCATTCCAACGAAGCCACTGAACCGGACAACGAATTGACAGCTGAATCATAATCTGAAAAACGAGCATTTAGTTCAGCGTTTTCAAACTCTAATACTGTAATTATTTCCTTTAGACGCTGAGATTCTGTTTCTGCGGTGCTGATTTTACTCGTCATGCTTTCAAATCTCTCACCGAACTCATGAAACTTCTCCAGGTAACAGGCTTCATGGATAGCTGATATTTGCAGTGTACTGAATATATCTTCGAACTCCTTTTCACACAATCCCTCTAAGTTATTTTTTGAGCCTTGAAGGTAAAAATTCTCCTCAGTTATCAGCCTGTTTGCATCAACGAGCTCAAATATCTGCTCTTTTTGCTTTTCTGTAACTGCTTTCACATTATTATTTTCACCCTTTAGACTTTCAATTGCCTGATGCAGCCTTGTTCGCTCATTCTGCAAAGACTCGAGTTTACAACTTGCCTCTGAGAGTTCTTTTTCCTTTTGGTGCAGCAACTTGTTTCTATTTCCAATGTCATCATCCAATTGGCTGCTTATAGATTTCACAATTCTCAGTTCATTCTCTGACTCCTCTAACGATTTCACGAGACGCAGTTTATCTACTAACACGGTCTCCAACTTTCCTTCCAATGTCCTGATGGCCTCTTCAAGGGTATTTTTAACGTGCTCAAGTTGGTGCATACTCTCCTCAAGTTCTTTGAGTTCCATTGATTTCTCTGAGAAAAAATTCCTGAAAACCAAGAAAATATTGTTCAAAGACTCAGCATCACCAAGTACATCATGTATTTCCTCCTCCAGAGCACGGTTTGCATCCTTCAAGTCCATGAGTTCTTTCATCAAGGATTTCTTCTCTTCAAGGAGCAAGTTCTTATCTTGCTGCAAGGTTTGGCAATACCATTGTGCATCTAGCAGGTTCAATTTCAGTTCTTCAAGTTCATTTTTTAGCATCTTCTCTCTGTTATCTCCTTCCTCCACAGTCCTTTTTAGTCCTTCATTTGTCTCTAGAATAACAGGAGCCTCAGTTAACAATTTCAGCAGTCTTTCTGCACTGGATTTGAGATTCTGAGAAAGGATGCACTTTTCCATATCAAGATCTGCAGCTTCCAGTCGCAGCTGCCTCAATAATGTGATGAGAACTGACTTTTCTAATACTAGCTGCAGATTTTCATCCAGGGTTGTCGAAAGAGCCTTCTTGATGTCTTCGGCTTTTTCCAATATCTGGTTCAACTGGGGCTGATGTGAAACAGTTTTATCTTCATACCTCCACCAAGGCCCGATGCCTGTGCTCATGTCAAGAGTCTTCGACAGCTGAAAGAATACAACTCTTAATTTCTCCAACACATCAAACATGGCCTTTGATTCCACATGCTGGTCAGCATTTTTCTGCTCCGTATATGCAATGCGCTTTTCATATGTCTGGGCTGCCCCAATGAATTTGAGGCAGTCAAGTGCGAGGGATAAGTTAGTTTCATGTAGTTCCTGTAAACAATTCTGCAGAATGGAGGTTTCGATATCGGCCCTTATAGACTTATCCACCTCTTCATTATATGAGTTCTTGGCACGCCGAGTTTCTTCTTTTAATGGCAGTAACTGGCACTCCAAGCTGGATAATCGAACCTGGTAGGACTTTGCACTCTCAGCATTTTCTTGTTTCGTAGAGTTCAACAAATTGTGCATCTCATCTAAGCTGCAGAGCAATAGCTGCTTCTCTGTCTCCAAATTGAAATTCTTCACTTCCAATTCATCATATTTGATCTCAATGTCTGACAGTCTCTGCCTCGTAAACCAGAGTTGTTGAGACAGAGTTTCACTCTCATTCAGCAGACCAGTCTTCTCTATACTAGCCAGCAAGAGGGACTCTTCCAATCTTCTTGATTTTTCCTTCAGTATTTCCAGCTCAGCATTTGCATTGGCAAGTGAACTCTCCAAAGAGACATTCTTCTCTGATAGGGCTCCAGAGTTCTCAGCCAAAACCTGAAAGCGAAAATTCAGGGCATTCTTCTCAGTAACAATAGTGGAATTTTCTTCCACCAATAACTGACAGGTTTCTTCTAATGTTTTAACCTTTTCTTTTGCCTGCTGCAGTTCAGCATATAAGTAAACAATGGAGTTCTCTAGCACAGCATTTTTCTCAAGAAGAGCGGCCATGGTGTCAAGCTTCTCCATAAGAGCTGCCTTTTCACTTTTTTCTATTAGGTATGCATCACTAAACTTTGAGCTGTTATCCCGCAACTCCTTGACAGACAAAACAAAGGACTCTGGATCCAACTCAAGTGATTCCATTTGCTTTAGTATCGTCCCGTGGCAATGCTTCATTTCATTGAACTCTTCTCTGAGATGGTAAATTTCTTGCCGCGAAGCATTCCTTTCATTTACCCTTGTTTCAATCTCTTCTTGAAGCTTTGTGATTGTTTCTCTTAGATTTGAAATCTCATCTTGCATATTTTCCATTGATGCTGCAGATGCTAAGTTGATCTCATTGAGGGTTCTGTTGTCATCCTTCATCTTTAAAACCTCCTCCTGTAAACAATGGTTATGTGATTCCAAGTCCAGCACCATTTGATCCCTATTCTGAAGTTCTGCTGCAAGAGCTGCGAGCTCCTCCTGCGACTCATTATGCAAATGCTGTAGAGTCTGGAAGGCAGTTTCAGCCTCCACAAACCTTAGGCGCTCTTCTTGTGCACAAGTCCATAACCTTCCTATTTCCACCTGTTTCTCCGTCAGCTCATTGTCTTTGGACTCCATCTTTCTTATCAACGAGTCCAATTCAGACTGAATGGTCTGGTGTGATCTCTCAATTAGAAGACAGTGCTCTTCGGCACCTTTTAGCTTAGCTACCCCATTATTTATCTCCTCATTAAGCCTTTGAGCTTCGTCCTGGGAAAATAATATTTGGAACTCTAGACTGGATATCCTCTCTTGAAACTGCTGACACTGGAGCAAATATGCTTCCTTCTCTTCTGTTAATCCGATAATTGCTAGATTCAGATTCTCAACTTTACTCTCAGCCATTTCAGCTCTCTCATTGGTCCTTCTGGCATTTTCCTCAGCTTGCTGCAATTTAGTCTCAATCACACCTATTGTATCTGTACACTGCCGGTGCTGAGCAGTGATGGCTTCTTTTTCAGCTTGTAAAACATCAAGGTCTTGCTTAAGCAGTTGAACTTCATTTTCAGCTCTCTTTACTTGGTGAGTGGTCTCGTTGGCATCCTGTTCATCATGAAAAATCCGGTCTTCCAGGAAGGAGATCTTGTTCAGGCATTGCTGGTACTGGAGAAGGACAAGTTCCTTCTCTGCATGCAGTTCTATCAAAGCCCCATTTAATAACTCAACTTCAGCTTCAGCTTTGGTTGCTCGTTCAGTGAGTTGCTTGGAATCTTCATGAGCAAACACGACCTCCTTTTCTAGATTTGAAAGCCTTTCCGAACTCCTCTGGTATTGAAGAAGGACAGCTTCCTTCTCAGCTTCCAATTTCGTCAAGGCTTCTTTGAAATGTGAACTATCTGCCTCTCCAACCTTCGCATTACTGTCGGTTCCATCATGAATATTCCACTCCTTCTCCTCACCCTCATTGAAGTCGATGCTTTTCCTCCCGCTTCCTTTCTCGAAGAAATCAAGCTGCTTCAAGACCTTTCTGCTTCTGACAAGTTCAGGTTCCTCAGCCAAAACTGCATTACTTTTTGCAACAGGTGAGTTGGGGGAAGAGAGTCCCATAGCACCATTCGGCAACTCGTCGGGGTCAAAAAACTCTCGAACTGAAGGTGGCATAAATGGGCTATTGGCATCAACTTCTTCATTCATCATTGAAGCAACTTGATCAGGGAACGCCTCCACCATAGTCTTATGTGCGTGACGAATCACTCCGGTAGCGTGATCATATCTTTCAGCCAATGCACGGTATGCTCGGTAAAACTCCTCCACCAACCTCATAAGCTCCGGACGTCTTTTGTAGTACATCTCTGCTCTCCTGGCAAATGAGTCCGCATCTTCTTCGATGAGTTTGATCATTTGCTTCACCTTACTGTCCATACCTGCAACAAAATTTCATCCATCTTAAGCATCACCTTATAAATGAGAGGGCACAGAAGTAGAAGACTAAGAGTAACATATGAGTGAGAATGGTCAAATGGAAACACCTGTGAGATTGTCTTGAAGCCATCTTGAGTTTTTGGGACTTATGTGACTATCCCACCACCAAGAGTAGCGCCGGCGAGACTCCGGGTGTGATAAGCCTGCCATCTGTTCACTTGTAGATCCTAATACTCTCAATTCTGTATCACACGCATAAAAGAAGGAAGAAAAAAAAAAGAAACAATTGACCAAGTGATCATGATCTGAACTATTATTACCTCTGCTATACTTTGAACAAGTACCAGCAGCTGCCAAGTCCGGTACCAGATCAGTCTTGCATAAATAAATGCACCATAAATATCTTCAAACCACCACCAAAACCACCTGTGATGATAAAATAATCTGAAACTTACAATTCACCATTTCCACAAACTGCGAATCAGTGGAAGAAACAGAAAATAGAAAACGCAGATCCCTCTATAAAATATCAGATTGCATAAATGAAATCAAGGATGGTCAGAAACAAAACTCTTACTCTGCACATGCACACAAAACAATTCCGATCAGCAGGCCCGAGTAGCTCCGCGAGTGTTTCATACACTCTGGGGTCTTTGGGTTGAATTTGGCGACACCAAAGTCAAGAATCAATAAATGGCAGCAATATCACCGGCCAATTATTTTCCTTTTCTATCCCCCACCATGATATATAGCTACCATAATTTACTCTCTTAATTACCGCGTCACGAAATGAGAACACATTAAGACAGCGGGAGTAGTATGGACATGTATGTACTGTTGTTGTTTTTTTTTTTTGTCTTAGCAGAGCTGGGGTCGCACACATTGATAGGTAGGTTCATATTCATTGTAAATCAGCTCACGCACAACTATACATATTTAAACATATGTAAATATATAATGATCCTGATGTTGATTGCTCACTTCTACAAAATTAAGTTTTTACTAATCATTATAAATCTTTTTATATATTCTAATATAAATACTCATTCATTATAAATACATATGAACCAAATTTAGTCATTTATTTGTATTAATATATTATTTAAATATAATTTCAACTATTAGCAGTAAAAGTGAGACATTTTTTTAAAACAAGTTTTTTTTCTATTCTAATTGTTGTTGAAGTTGTAATATCAACATATATGCTACGCATAGCATTGTAATATAAGATGAATTTGCCTTTATTTCTTAAAACATGTTTTAAGTATTACTATATGTAGTGCATGAAATATATATAGATTTTTGTTTCAAAGCATTACTATTTCTTACATTAAAATAGGATTTTTTTTTTTAATAGATGTACTGTATGGAGTAGGACTGTCAATTGGATCTGGTAGACCCAGACCCATATCCATCCAGACCCGCAACTATAAGATTAGGTTTATCCATTTAGAATCATTTGGGTCTTAGACCCATTAGGATCTACCCATTTGGATTCTTATAATAGATCTCTTTGGATTTTCTTTGATAATTAGTCTATTTGGATTCAAAATAAGTTAATTTTTTATAAAAAATATTATTTTAAAAAATAAAAATAAATTTAAAAATAAAAAAATATTTTAAAAAAAAAATTAAATTATTTTTATAATAATTAATTTTATTTTAAAATTAATTTTAATATATACATATATTTTCATAATTTATTATTTTTTATACACTGATATTTATTTATTTATTTTATTTGATAGTTGAGTTTAAAAAATTGATTTTGGGTCTCACGGGTCTAATAGATCTAAATAATGTGTTTTGATTTAGATTCAATATTTATAAAACTATTGAGTCTGGATCTGGGTCCTGATCCAAATGAAATGAGTCTGAGTTTGGGTCCTTCTAAATGGGTCTGGACCAGACTCATTCACACCCCTAATATGGAGCTTGTTAGGGGTCTTGTAAAAATAGTTCACTCCATAGGTCTTGTGAAATAAGATTATAGTCTTATTTTGTTTCATAATTTTAAATAAGGATTCATAATCTTGTGAAATTTCATGCGATCCTCAGAAAATCTAAACCAATAAAAATCATGCGGGCTAATGGTTCATCCACTTTTTGAGGAGCATAACTTTCGATCCAAATGTCTAATTTATATGCTTCAAGATGCTATGGAAAGCTCAGAAGATTGTCTATAAGTTTCTATAAGGAATCTAAATCTAAATCATGATGGATAACTTCGACAAAGTTGCTGAACAAATATACTTCCTAAGATTGACTCCATATCTGTTTCTGATTTCTATAAGCATAAAAGCCCGAAGTTTATTAAGATCTCCTGAAAATTTACATGAAAAATAAAGCCCCGACTTGTACCTTAACTTCTAAGCTACCCTAAATCCATATATAGAGGGCTTACTGAAGAGGAGAAATAAGAAGTGAAGAGGCGAAGAACCAAAGTAGAAGATCATCAACAAGGAGTAGTGAAGAGCTACAAAAGAGTTCATATTAGCGTAGGTCTGAGTAAGATTGTAGTCTCTACTTCTTTATTTATGTCTCTTTCTATGACCATGAGTGGTTAAGCTCTCTTATGTAGTTCAGGTGATGTAAACTTATGATGATTATTGTGGATAAAATTGTGCTTATAAATTCTATTCATATTAACATTTTTATTGCGTATAATATATATATATTGCATTGATTTACATGGAAATTAATGTGTGTAGTGCGTGATTGCATGAAACCTAGGCACTATGACCTAAGTGCACGTCGAAAGCCAAGTCTCAATTAGATAGAGCATAAATGATAACATGTCCTAAGTTTACCTAGTTTGAATTCCATATCAAAATAGCACAATTGCATGCCTTGTTGCTAGGTTGACACCTTACTACATCATGTTAGATATATAGAGTCATACTATGACGTAAAAGTATGATGGATGTAGAATAGGAGCAATTGAGTACACTCCGGAATAATGTATATTTTGCGAAATTCAGTGCGTGAACAGGATTTAATCTTTCACATCAATAATCAGCAATCTAACAAGTTAAAACCACCCGAACTACATACTTTTCCTATCTGATCTCTTATCCAACTATTCTCTTCGCTTACATCACTATTTGTAAACCCTCAATATTTTTTAGTCTTTTTATTGTCTTAATTGTTTAAGTTGTCTTAGTTATTTAAGTTTGTGACTCAGTCTTCGTGGTTTAACCCTGCTCCTGCTACTAACTAGTGGAGTCATGTTATATAAATATATTTATATAAGACTCTTAACGACGGTTTTATCAAGATTCTAACAGGAAATACTTTATGAGAGGAGATATCTAATGCAATAGAAATTAAGACATCTTTAAAGCTTTGTTGTAAGGTTTGTGTCGGCTTTAGAGTGCTCCCTTTTTATGCGAAAGATTGTTGCCTTCTGACACAACACCAGATGAAGCGGTTCATAGAAATACTTTGAATTGCGCATATTAGTTGAAAGCGTTGTCTATTGTATAAAGAGACTTTAAACGACACCTTTAACTAATATGTGTTGTCTAAAAGTCTTTTATATTAAATGTATTAGACTTTATATGACATTTTAAAGTTAAAAATATTGTCTAATTTTAAATTTTTTAAATTAGTTTAATTGTTTTTTACGGCTGTTTAAGTTTGAAAACGTTGACTTTTATCTTTATTAATTATCTAAATCAAATTATAGTGGATGTACCAAGTTTTATAAAGTTTGTTTCAATGTGATTGAAATATTTATAAAAGGAGGTTTACGAAAAAAGTGAAGTGGCATGACACAAAACTCCTAAATTTATATCCCTGAGTATACCCTTACAATACTTTCTCCACAAGAACATATATCCATGAATATATCCTTAGAATGGAATATGAGCAAGTGTGATATATATGTACTTTCCCCGGAATAACATGTGCTTGTATGTTCAGGTTTCATCACAGATCTATCACCTTTTTTCTCATCTCATCTCTTAAAAATAAAGCCAAGCAATCTATAATTTGACGTAATATTATTAATTATTGAATAGTTATATATATTGCTTGACAACTTTCTTTATTCAACGCTCGCACTTCCTCCCCACCCACGTCACTGCTCATCATTCTCAATTATTGACCCATCATTTACATTATTTGAAATGTTCAGTTTGGTCAATTCCCTTAATTTTTTTTCCTCCATTTGGATTTCAATAGAAAATAAAGGAGATGAAAATTTTGTGAGAAAACTTTTTCATGAAAAGTTGAGAGAAAAGTTTTCTAGTGCATGCTAAGCTAATTCTTCTCAATTAAATTGTCCATGTTGCATTAAGTTACTTGTAGACGTATAAATGCGGTCCACGAACACTTTGGGATGAACACTCATCCAAGCAAGACAGGTGATTATAACAAACTTGTCTAATCCTAGTAGTAGCGAAGCCCCGTCATTAGGCAGGGGCGGATCCAGAAAAAATATTGAGAGGGGTCAAATATAAAATAATCATATAGAATGAGTATATTAGTTGTATTTTTTAATTTTAGGGGGGTCATTTTGCATTTTAAAAAGGTTATTATAACCATTTTTGAACTTCATAGACTAAAATAACATAAAAATATAGATGAAAATATTTTTTTGAGCGGGGTCATTTGACCCCACTCAACAATACATGCATCCGCCACTGATTAGGGCTCATGATTGGGGGGGTTGGGGTGCGCCCTCTTTCATTTAAAGTCCTTATAGTTGGAAAAAAATTTTCTTTCCTCTCGAACCCTCAGGTGGTGCCATGATCTATTCAATGCGTAATAATGTAGTGAATGAATTAAACATGTCTGATCGTAAGATACTCAACATCCGATGTTCGTACAACAGTATCCATTGTCAGAAATCGCATGCATAAATGTAGGATTGCGCTTTCTAAACCCACGAGGCATAAGTTTGGATCTGAAATACTCTATAACTATTTTTAGTTAGATTTAATTCAAACTCCAGAAAAAGTCTGGTTCCAAATTGAGATAATGTTGGGTTACCTCTTTTTGATGAGCACGTCAAATAGTGTGCCTCTTTCAATTTTCACACATGGGTGTAGATATTACGCCTAGATTACTAGCTCTCAAAAAACCCTGGCTCTTCAATGCTGTGTTTCTCATCTTTGGTTGATTGAAAAAATATGAATTGAAGTGATATGAACATATAAATATCACATTTCCATTTATAGTGAAATTGAGTTATTGGGTTTTGACTCTTGAGTCAAGCCCAACACCTAAGTTATTTGGCATCTAGTTGATATGATTCAAGTGCAAGTAAAACTACACCATATCCTGACAAAATCTT
>NQLW01000040.1:394790-437129 GCA_002312845.1 Kalanchoe fedtschenkoi | reverse complement strand
CTTGCCTTGCCAACTCCCGAGCGCATGGGACCTTCGTAGGCAGGCACCACCATGGCCTATTAGCTCTTTACAGAGCTCTCAAAGGCCTCGATATGAATCCATCTTTTGTAAAGACTATGTATGCACCACTCGCACCTCTCTTTACTCGTTGGATTCTGTACTTTTTTACACTACTTGTTTTCCTAGTCATCAACATTTTCTTCTTCAGATCATTTCTTCTATTGAATCTACGTCATATGCTGAGGCTTCTAAATCTTCTGCATGGATGAATGCCATGCAAGTTAAGCTTGATGCTTTGGAGGCTAATAACACTTGGAAGCTGGTTACCCTCCCACCAGGAAAGCATGTTGTGGGCTACAAGTGGCTATACAAAGTTATGTATAAATCTAATGGTACCTTTGAATGGTACAAAGTACACTTGGTAGCTAAGGGATACACGCAAAATCATGGATTGTATTATAATGACGCCTTTTCTCCTATTATTTAGATGACCACCAAGAGACTTATGTTGGCTATTACGGCAGCTAAGGTGTGGCCTTTGTTTCAACTTAGTGTTAATAATGTGTATCTACATGGCCCAGCCTGCTGATCTTTGTCTCTTTACAAAGGCTCAGTCCAAGGATCTTCTGCGTCTCTTCTTGTTCATGCTGGCCGTGTTGAATTTTCTTCAATGTCCCGCTTGAGGGGGTATTGAAAGACGGAGTACAAATCTGCATCATTCGTTCCTCAAATGGTTTGATAGTTAGTTAACTTAACTTAGGGGTTTCATGTATAAATTAACTAATTCCTCTTTTGTTTCTAAAGACTTCATATTGGTAGAAATTTTGTTTTGGATTGTTACTAATACACACTTGAATAGAATAAGGAGGAGTGAGAATCTTCTTCTCCAAGACTTCTTTTCGTTTCTGATCATGCCTCTGACGGTCTGGCGAATGTCCTTAACTCTGTCAAGTATATTATCGATCACCGCAGTGCTGCCAAACTCATATTGCAAATCTCTAAAATTTAAGTAGATGAGACCTCCTTGTCCATCACCCAATCTCATTATGACTTCTAAACTAGGAAAGTTGATCAGTTGACCGTCAACTCTTTTTAGCCGGAGTTGATGTCAACAAGACCTCTCTCGTTAACTTCAATCTACGAGGTAGTTATTCATTTCATATATATATTTCAATCTGGATAAGCGTGCCCTCGAGCTGGTTAAACTCTGGAGATTATTACTCTGTTGGGCCTCATGATGTCATTTCATATTAAAAATAATAACTTTAATTTGTATCCGTCAATTTCATCCAAATACTATAAATATTGCTATGTTATTCATATTCGAATCTCAATGTTTGGGGATACTACCAAATTAGCCCCCTTAAGTGTGTGAGTACATTTAATCATAGCTGTAAAAACTGAATTGATTATCGAACAGGTCAAGTACAAGTTTTAAATTCACCAATTAGACTGGTTAAACTGACTTATTTGACTGTTAGTCTAATTTATTTTAATTAATTTTTTACATGAATTATTTAAAATTGGTATAGACTAAGGTGTCGTTCTGTAAAATTAAGAGCTAAATGCTGAATGTTGTATGAAATCCGAATGATCAGACCATTAGTTCGATCATATCTGATTGCTGAATAATTTACTTTTATTTTGTAAATCATTTTTTAAACATCTGAATATATTATAATTTTTTATACATTGAAAATAAAACACATTGTGACAAGGGAAGCAATATAAGAACACAAATGTCTTAAGGTATTGTCATTACCAAGTACCCAAACAGCTCAATCATGGCCAACATCAAATACACTCTTCTAAAATTATCAGCAAAGTCAGAACCAGCAAGCAAAGGCTCTTTCACAAAACGAATGGCAGCTCCAATAAGATTCAGCACATATGTTTGACATAAGACAGTGATTTCTGTAAGACTAAAAATTATAGGCAGCGTCAATAGCAAAATCTCCACCCACTCGTTCCCTGAAAATGATTAAAAATTTGATTAAATAATTGTTCCCTTCTCACTAAAGAAAAATGCATAATGATATCAGTCAAATACTAAATTAAAAATTCATGTAAACTATACGACTTTCATTTTTTAGAAGGGATGGAGCTTCATCTAATAGAAAAAAGAGAACAATGATACTAATGTCCTAAATAAGCTTTCAGGCTGTTTTTTTCAACCATAACATTCACACATATTTGATACTAACAAAATAAGAAAAATATTGAGCATTCGTTGTGGTCAAATTTTGAACAGGCACGGGATTAGGAAAACAAGCTTCAATACCTATGTCTCTACTTCTCATTCTCCTGATAAGTCAGAACATACGTATAGACGCCCCCGTTCTCAAAGACATAGATCATTCCACAATCCCGACATGATCTTCTGCTGGAATGTTGATACCACGTACACGACGGCCTTCGTCCCTAAATATAAAAGAGTTGGCAACTCTACTTGAAGAGAAGCGGCCTGCTAATTGTCCCATCTCAAGTTCGATTCCAGCTGGCTTCTTCTTATGAATCAATTCATTCGGTTATATCCAAATTTGAAATCCAATATGAGTATATGATTCGGACATGTATCTGTTTCAGTTCCGATTCAAGTGGCCGAATCCGATTTAATAACTATGAATTTAATTTAATGTATGTGAAACTAACAATTTGAGTTTCCGATTCATGGCCGAATCCAATTTTAATAACTATGAATTTAATTTAATGTAGGTGAAGTAACAATTTGCACGCACTGATTGGCAGCAAAGACCAACATCTTAAAGTTGGGACAAACAATGAATCTGTGGTCCTGAACGAGGATTCCATTTGGAACACAACATGTGCTGGGATGTTCTCAACTACTCCGAAAAATTTGGAGAGTGAGTATGTACGCAAGCAAAATGGCTGAGGGTGCAGGGAGTCAAGTCAAGGGCCGCGCTTTGAGCCAAAACAAAAGCAGCCGGAGGACTGCCCGCCAGGTATCATGCCGCCTCCTTTGCTCGTGTCTATCTCTCCCAGCAGCTTCACCACCTCTTCCATGTCAGGGCGCTTGTCTGGGTTGGTCTCCCAGCATGTCTTCATTATGCTGGCAAATGCATTAGGGCAGCATCTGGGTACGTCCGGTCGCAAGTGCTGGTTCAGACACATAAAGATGGTGAGAGCATCCGATTGAAACAAATCTAAAAGTAGGTTTGTATTATGTCACTTGTGATTTGTGTCATGACAATTCAGTTTTGTCATAAATTTATTTTTCACAAATTTACATTCACATTGAAATAAATCTTTCAAATCTCTGGATCCACGGTCATATTATCATTTTTATGCTTTTTTATATTACAATAAATTACAATTTTTTAAAATTTAATAAATATTTGATGGTTTATAATTATTTATTCGTATTATTTTTTCTTAACATTTATGTAATAAAAAATTACATAATTAAAAATTTTCATTAAAAAATTGATCTTTAATCACATTTGGAAGAATTAAACGTTATTAAATATAAATCTTTTATCACGTTTATCTTCCAAAATCACGTTTATCGTTCCAAACGTGATTAAAAATCAACATCTTTAATCACGGTTTATCCAACCAATAAAGATGTTGATTTTTAATCACGTTTGGAACGATAAACGTAATACCAAACGTGGTTAAAGGTTGATTTTTAATCACTTTTGATAGTATGAAAAGTGATTAAAAATTAAAATTGATACCAAACGTGACTTTAATCACGTTTAGTAGTATAAAACGTGATTAAAACTTTTTCACAAACCGCTTCGTGCAGATGAAGCTGTTTCGTGTCAAAAGACCACAAACCACCTCCCACATCAGCACAAACCGCTTCTTGACACGACGCTTTTCAAAAAGACACCTACAAATCTGTGAGTCTGTTCTTACAGAAAAAATATGCTTGTCACAGTTTTCAAACAGCAAACCTGTGCAACCACAGCTGACGATGTTTCTGGAAAGCTGAGATTAGGATATGGCATGTCACAGCAATAAATTTCCCACAAGCATATCCCAAAACTGTAGACATCACATTTTCTGTTGTATGGTTTTCCATCAAGGACCTGCCAGTAATCTTCTTCTGTTAGTCATTATTGTGAGCGAGAGGTACAAATAGTACAGCGCGGCAGCAAAATGATCAGATTAGTGTCTTATTTGGTAGGTTCAGACTAGAACGTGTGAATACCTCCGGGGCCATGTATCCAAAGGTGCCAGTAGACCCGGTCATGTCCCTAGGATTCTGAGCTTCAACGCGAGCAACGCCAAAATCAGCGATTTTGAGCGTCCGTTGAGCATTTAGAAGCATGTTTTCTGTTTTAACATCACGGTGCACAATCTTCTTAGAGTGAAGATAGCTCAAACTGCAAATATGGTTGGTGGAAATGGGTCAGGAATGTTTCATTTCAGGGGTAAGAGTACAGAAACAACTCCATTTCACAATTTACCCTCTGGCGAGATCCAGCGCAAGCTGAACGACAACTTTGAAGGGAAGTTTCTTTCGGCGATTCCTAATCAAATAGTTCTTCAAGGTTCCACCATTAAGATACTCAACAACGACACAGCAAGCTCGGGCAGGATGATCATCAGCTGAAGTGCTTCGAGTTGGGAGCCTAAGATTCGAGGTTCCCATTGTTGCCCCCACAAACTGCGGCAGAAGAAAAAAAAGTGTCATTACTAAATGCCACTGTATGACACTGGAGGGGACACTCAGGGCACTATTACTGAAGTTGGAATATGAGAATGTAAATCCATTACAAAACCTGTATATACTAAAATGACTTTTTTTCCCAATAATCTACAAATAATAGTTATTATTCAAACATCATGTTTACAGAGGAATATCAACATAGAATCACATCATTCTATTACAAGCTAGCCCAAGTGAGTAAATGTAGGAATTATTACCTTAGTGACATTAGGATGATCGAGCTTGTGCCAAACAGCAACTTCTTGGCGAAATGAGCCTCGAAGAGCGGCGGTCTGACTAGCTGTCGCCATACCTTCTTCTCCCCAATCCAACACTTTCACTACAGCATTAATATGAAGGATCATACATTTTAAATAGGCAGTATCTGTTCTATGTAAATATAAAAAAGAAACCAACTTAAAAACGAACTTGAAAAAAAAAGTACAAAATACAGTTACATCCGTTACGTCCGAATACAAATTGCTACCAAATAAAAAAAAAACATGCGAGCAAAGTAAGGCACCTGCAACGTCTTGGCCATCATAAACACCTTTATACACAGTGCCATAAGTCCCATGAGCAATAACATTCCTTATATCCAGCTTAGACAAGTCAATCTCCCATTCTTCTTTTTTCAGAGATGATATATTTTCCTTGGACCAAACACGGCTCAAGTGTGTGTCCCAGCTCTTGAGATCAATTTTATCAGCTCTAATGAAAGTTTCCCGGTTGCTCAGGCTTCCCGCATCCTGCTTCCGCCCCACCCTTTTATCAAAGAATATATCCCCCACTTGAGCACTCATCAGCTTATCATCCATTGGAACACGGCTTCTAGATTCTGCAGATATTCACAGAATACACCTATGAAACTGGAAAAAATGAAAAATTGAAAACTCTGGATCTGACAGATTTTAGAAGTCCTACTCACGTTCAGTTTGACATTTGAATCAAAGTAAGAGAAGGGTTGACAGAACATAAAAATTGTTATTGAATTTGAAAGTCAATGAGATGTTTGAATGAGAAGATACAACTCAAACCATCTTAGACCTCAGCAGCTAAAAAACATAAACAAATCGTCATTATTATCAACCTCATTTTCAACACCAACGAACACATCAAAATATACAGACTTAGATGTTTCAAAACCATACCCACATACGAAGAACAATTCTAAGATATAAAGGAGCAACCTTTAACCTTCCGAAATCCTAATAATGACGCGAAAACTCACACAGCAAATATCCAATAAAAAAGCAAGCAGTGATCGCAGCTGACTCGCACACACAAACATCACCAAAGCAGAAAACTTTAGACGCAAGAAATACCTGGAAACCACTTAAATAAATGGCGTAGAAGATGAATACTGGCGCCGAAGACGAAGGTGGGGAGAAGGAGGAGCAGAGAAGGAAGACGAGCGTCTCAGTAAAACGAATATAAACGAAATAGATTGAAATATTCAAGTGTGGGTTGTCTTTTTTTTTTCTTTTTTTAATTAGGGTAAACTACAAAAACATATCTTGAACTACCGTCAATTTTCAAATTAAGTACCGAACTTTTAATTTCTTCAATTTCAGTACCGAACTTTTTAATTCTTCAATTTCAGTACTATACACTTAATAAAATGAGAAAATTTATATAAAAAAATATATGTTGGGTCCGATATGTTTATGCAAGTTTTAAAATTCTAGCTAAAGAGTTAGACTTACAAACTAATTCTCATATTTCATGTTAATTTCTCATTTTATTAAGTGTATAGTACTGAAATTGAAGAATTAAAAAGTTCGGTACTGAAATTGAAGAAATTAAAAGTTCGGTACTTAATTTGAAAATGGACGGTAGTTCGGGGTATGTTTTTGTAGTTTACCCTTTTAATTAAGGAAGCTTAGAGAATTTATTGACTTATTAAGAAAGTTAGAAAATTTATTGATTTATTTTAGAAATAATTTGAGTTGATTATGTGAATAAGAAGTTGAAGCTTAGAAGAAAGAAATGGATTTAGATCATAAGATCCACTTTGGTTGAGCAGACCAGGTTTCGTTTTTTATTTTTTGGACAAAAATGCCCCCTGTTTTCATGTCAACTGTTAATCCGAAGTCCGAACCAAAAGATTAAAATATAATGATTCATTTATCAATTTTAGTAATTTAATATTCTGTTCAATCAAAAACTAAATTATCATATTAATATTAAGTATAATACATATTATTAATAGATAATATAATTGTATAAATTTAAATCATATTTATTCAAAAATAAAATTTTCTATTATATAATTTATTTATATATGAAGGTTAAAATTCAATATTATAGTTTTTGTGCTTAGTTTTACTATAAACTATGAAAATAATTTTTTTTTCAAATTATTTATAGATTTATTATCTAAAATTTATTTTTTAAAAATATTATAATTGATTTTTTTTTTCATTTTGGGTACAAAAAATTAATTATTCTCAAACAATTAAATCTTCATTTATTTGGATATAAAACTGGTCGAACAATTCAATACTACAAAAACTATAATATACACACACAAAAAAGTTATCAAAAATATCAAATAGTCAAACTAGCATAGAGTTGGAGTAACAAGGAGGGTGCTGGCCTGCTGGGTGGTTCTCCGATGGACAGCGTCTGCAAAACTCACGTAAAGCTCTTAGTTTTCGACCTCAACTCGCTCACTCAGAGGCGCTCTGACCCCACCAATTTCCTCCGCAAAGGAATCCGCGTTTCTCGTGCCGAAACCCTCGGCACGGTCGTCAGCACGGAGCTCAAACTCGGCAAGTTTCTCAAGTTCACCATCGACGACGGGACCGGCTGCATTCCTTGCATCCTCTGGCTCAACCACCTCACGTCTCCGTACTTCTCACGACGAACCCCTTCTGATGTTCGATTGCTCGCCAGTAAGGCCGCTGCCTTCGCCGCCACTGTTCGGATTGGTGCGGTCGTTAGGGTTCGTGGGCGGATCGGGTCTTATAGAGGGGTGGTGCAGATCACTGTCTCCGATGTGGTGGTTGAGAAAGATTCGAATGCGGAGATCCTGCATTGGCTTGATTGTATTAGGCTGGCCAAAAAGTGTTATGATGTTCCTCCTTAAAGAGATCAATTTCAGCGGTAAGCCACAATCACTGGCCTTGACATTGATTGATTTTTGTTGATTGTTGATAAAGGACAAGTTTCAACGACCATGTTTTCCAATTTGATCCGCCTTCACATGCCATTGAGTACTGATGTGATGTTTTTCTCTACTCCAGCAACCTCAAATTAATCTTAAAAAAATTGTCATGGCATATGCCGCTATCTACTCTGCATATATGTTACAATCTCACATTGTTTGCACAAGAGATCATGCAATTGATATTAAGTTCAAGATTCTTCCATCCAACAAATTTGTCTTTTGAGTTGAGCTTAGAAGCGTAACACTGGTTAACATGGAGTGATCTGAAAAAGGGATACCTAGCCTAAAGTGAAGCGGTCCAGAGTACGTCACTGTGAGTGCCTCTCAAATAGGGCGTCATGGGAAAGGAATACCTGGTCAGAGTGATAGAATTAAAGCCACTCAGAATACGCAGTCTATGTGAACATTTTTATTGAATTTTCATTTTCTTCATATACCTTCATATATGTTTATCCAAGAGGCGGTAATGTTACAATCTCACATTGATACATTGGTGGCATAAGAAACTGTGCAATAATACTTAAGTTCAAGGGGTTCTTTCACCCAACAAACTAATCTTTTGGGATAGACTCTTTCCTTTGGCTTAGGTGTCTAACATTGGGGTTCTCCCACCCAACAGTCTGATTTGGTTTGAGCTCTTTCCTTAAGCTTAGGTGCCTGACAATATATATGCTAATCTTGAAAGTACATTGGTTGTTGTAGTTTGGACACTACATGGAAAGTGGGTTAAGGATTACCATTTGCCTAAAAGCACAATCTCATAGGAGGGAAGATTCTGAGTGTTGAGTGTAAATAAGTAATTGATAAACTAGGAGGTGCTAGTTTAGGTTTCATTATATCTTGAACCAAATATGGGCATTATGATATCCCCTTGTGCATTTGCACTACGTGTTCCTGACCATTCATAACACAGGTTCCCTTTACTTCATTCACATGGAAAAAATGTACAAACTAAGTTGTAATCTGTTTGTGGGTATGGACTTATTTCTTGTATTTATACGAGTAGATATGGGACAGCAAATGCTGTTAACTCACACAGCATTCGAAAAGCTATAAATCTCAGTAGCATGTCCTTTATTTTCATGAAACACAACACATGAAATTTCTCAATACTTCTCGCGTGAATTCAACCACTATGAAGCCAAAAGAGGCTTACAAAGGTCATAATAACTTGAATAGAAATACAAAATGCAAATTAGTACAGGAAAGATGAAAGAGTTTCATGTTCCCATTGATCTCGCCACTTAATAAACCATGACTACCACTAGGAATAACAATGGGATAATTTTGGAGTGAACCGAAAAGTATGGGTAAGTTGCAGTGGATGGCGTCTGCACTGGCTTAATCCCTGCCACTGCTGTTGGCGTATCTGATTCAGTTGGGGATGATGCTGGTGTTGAGTCTGTTGGTATTTCGGTACTTGGTAGTGGAGGGAGTGTTGATGCTTTGGAAGCTGCTCGAAACAAAAAATAAAATAAATTCAGCACTTAGTCATTTGGGCCTTGTTTAAATACCTTCTGCAGCTGTGCTCATATGAATGACATATCAGGAATTTCAAGTTTGAGTATTCTTGTTACATGTTGGACTCAATGGAGATTCTGCTGCTGTTGGTGGAGCAGCTGGGCCAAATGCAGCAGGACCTGCCATTCGAAAACATTTGATTGTCGCATATTTTCAGCTTAGTGCAAGTAAAGGATGCATATTTTGGTTGTGATAATTCTTTTGTACCTGGAGCTGGCAAAGGTGACCCTGTGGCTGCACAGATACCATGTTTGGGGATATATTAGAAATTCAATCTATGATACTTGTTAACTGTACAGGAAATATTTGAAGATCAATGAGAGAGTTAATGAGACCTTTGCACTGAATTGGCACACCAGGCATGTTACAAGCTCTTGGAAGCGAGATAGCCAGCGTACGGTTAATTGGTAGTGAAATCGGGACTCCTGCATTTATAATCAGGCAGGTGCAGTCCCTGCTTGTGCTGGTGAGCTCCTTAAGAGCAGTGCAGCAATCAGCAGAGGGTGATGCACCAGTTGAGCTACTACCAGTTATGAAATTAAAACATGGAGTGAAGCTTGAAACCATTGAGCTTGTACATGGGGTAGTAATCTGCCCACGCACTGAAACACCTATTAAAAGCATGACAGCTGAAATTGCAATAGCTTGTTGAAAAACTTGAAACCTCTCCATGTCTTGTGATAACTGGGTATATCTATGCCTACGCAGAATGTGTTTTCAGTTGTGTTAAGTGCAACAAATGATATGAAGCTTATAAGCAGGGCAGGTTTGATGGGTTGGAAGGACTAAAAGTGGGATGTGTCTATTTGGTTTATGGAGATCAACTACTGTAACTAACTTATAAAGCTTCAGTAAACGTTCCGATTGCTCCTGTGAACTATATGACCAGGGATTATTAGTAGGTTCTGTTTGGCATGCCTCTATGCAGCATATGATATCTATTTCTTTGCCTCTTTGGCTTGTTGGCTGAGCTTGTCATGGTTTTCTCCTGATCTGCTTAACTGCATCTGATTTTGATTCTATGGTTGTTCAGATTTTTCAGAAAGGTTGTTCAGCATGTGGAGTGTGTTTTTGGGTAATAAATGCATGATCCCCAAACATAAAACTAAAGTGTTTGAAGTTAAAAAAACCTGACTCAGGGTTGGGTTAAGGATAAGGAATGTCATTTGCAGGTGTCTCATTGAGTGATAAAATAATGCTTTAGATTATCTAACACGTTTTGTTGCATTAGAAGTTGGTCATCTGAAATTACCTGCTGGGTCCAAAAGCCATTTTAAAAGGGACTATTTCTTACAATTCTTACTCATATTTTCTCAGTTGTGATAATTACTCAGCTTCTCTTTGAAACATCTTCCTGGCACAGAATGGCTGGTTTGAGAAGGATTGAATTGGGACTTGTGGTGGTCATTGCGGCCATGCTTAGTGGAAGAGCCATGGCTCAGACAGGCTGCACTGCTGCCCTCGTGGGTCTCACGCCATGCCTGAACTATATAACAGGGAACTCAAGCACACCAACCTCATCCTGCTGCTCGCAGCTCTCTAGTGTTGCCCAGTCCCAACCGATGTGCCTTTGTTCGGTCCTTGATAGTAATGGCGTCTCACTGGGTTTTACCTTAAACCGAACTCTAGCTCTACAACTTCCTGGTGCTTGTAACGTGCAGACTCCAATAGTAAGCCAATGTAATGGTAAGAGCCGCAACTCAAGAGAAATGGAACATAATACTCTTTTCGACATATGAGTCTCTCAATTGCACTAACTTTTCCTACCCTACTGAACACAGCTGCTGGTTCCGGCGCTGGTGCGGATGGACCTGCTGCTTCAGCAGTTGCTCCTGCACATTCTCCATCTGATGACACACCTGACCAAATTCCAGATGATCCTACTGACACAGACATTCCTTCAGGTATGCTCTAAATGTCCCAAAGGTACAAGATCCTAATAAGACTAACTATCACAGATTTCATGAGTATGTATCAAATGACCTGCAGGGTCCAATACAATTCCAGCCCAAGCAACACCATCTGATGCTGGCTATCTCGATCCACTAACGCACCTCTTAGTCGTTGCGCTATGTTTCTTGTTGTCTGTTTCGATAAATTCCGCACTCTGATTCCGAGCACCCAAATACTGAATTTACTTTATGCACTACATATTAAGTAGATTTGTGCTACCCGTTGTTAATTCTCTTACAGCGAGTTATATACAAGTTGAATTGCTTCTCAGTTCTCACTCAACTGTCCTCTATAAATTTTGAATACTGCAGTTGAACGTGCATCCAGAAAATGGTCTCAGCTTACCAAACAGCAAACACAGAGCCATTATCAATCACTTCAAGAAAATGGTTTCAGCTCAAAAAAAATTGAAAAGAAAAATTAGTTAGCTGTAAATAATTTAAATTCGAATAAAAATATATTTTTTTAACTTTTGTACCCCAATTCAGTTTGAATAGGTTAAAGCACTACTTTTTGTATCCTCAATTCTAACGTGCAGCCGAAAATCAAATCATTCCACTGAAAATCTCAAATAGTTTTTAAAAATAAAATAATAAAGTTGAGAAACTTTTTATTACTAGTAATGAACATTATTTAGATCTACAATTCTTTTTCATACTATAAACTAAAATTTCTTATTGCGCCTCTGCGCACAATGACCCTGCATCAAGTGTGGGATTTCTGCTTCTATCACCGGTAAAAACTCAGATTATGCATGAAATGAATCTGAGTCTCCAAAAAAAAAAACTGTCCCAAACATATCTAAACGAGTTTCCATTTTCCATGCTCATCATTTTCCGTGATCGTTCAATCATCTAGTTTCTAAATAGCATCTAATCTATTTTAAAAACATTACGTTGCAATTGCATTTCCCAAAATACAAAACTCCCAAAACTCACATGGTGTGTAAAATCACAATGAAGCTGCCATTTGCTCTTTACTCTCCCTTCTCTTCACATCTTTCAATCTCAAGGAACATATGATCTGTTTTTACTTCACTTTAATTTTTGCATATTTCATTTGTTTTTGTAATCAATTAATCAGTTACATGTCTTTTTTATAGATGACTTATTTTGGCGTTGAGGATCTGAGATTCTGAGTCGTGTGATTTTGCAATAGTTTAAGCTTTCAATAAATTCCTCGTCTTATATTATGCCAACACTGGTCTCTTTGGTCAGTTAGAAATGATACTGACATCACATCTGAGAATCTTGTCCGCAAAATGCATG
Source organism: Kalanchoe fedtschenkoi (assembly GCA_002312845.1). Lineage (NCBI taxonomy): Eukaryota > Viridiplantae > Streptophyta > Magnoliopsida > Saxifragales > Crassulaceae > Kalanchoe > Kalanchoe fedtschenkoi. The sequence continues at coordinate 424,537 of NQLW01000040.1, read as the reverse complement.
ATGCTGAATTGATAAACACCGTTCTGATCCCATCACACTTGAAGCCGCAACTCATTATCTGAATTCCAAGTTAAGAGAACAAATCGGTTGTATCATTGCACCAAATAACCAATTCATTCCATGAGATAACTTTATATAGCTTCTCAACATGTGGAAAGCTAAATAGGTGAGTTGTTCGGTGTTTGGCCAATTTATCAGACTCACAAGTGGCACGAACTTTTGCCAATAGTCTCCCAACCGATTCAGAACTAGCTTTTGGAAATCATTGATTCTGTTATAAAGACCTCCTTTATTAGTTCAGGCTCCATAATATTCACTTATGACCTTGGACCCAGCCAAATGATTTACCTACAAAATCCCAAAAGAGAAAAGGTTGTCTCCTAAGAATATAAAAATCTATCTGCGTCGTCAAAGGATCATGATCTTATTAATTACTATAAGCCTGAAGAGATCGATGCTAATAGGGTTGAAAGTTGTTTATGATATTGTCAGATTGGTTGATTGACCTGGCTGTTACTTCTTCAATCATCTTGAAGTTATTTTTCATTTCTCCAAGCAAAAACCTATATAAATTTCTTTTTAGGCTGTGTTTGGTTTAAGGAAAATTAAGTGGAAAGCAAAGTTTGAGGGAAAATTGAAAAGAAATGGAATCCTTGAAGGACTCCATCTAATTGTCCTTTGTTTGGTTTCATAAAGAAAATGTCAAGGAAAATTGTTGGGAATCCATTTCATTTTCCATAATCATGAAAGTTTTATGAAAAAATAGGTAGAAAAATATTAAAATTTTATCATTTCATAAATTGAATTTGATGAAATACATTGAATTTGTTCAAAAAAAGGTTATTTGTTTAAGATACATTGAACTTGTTTAATATATGTAGAATCACATTTTCCATCCAATTTTCCATCTAATTTTCTTTCCTCTTATTTTCCATCTAAACCAAACAACGAATTTTACTAATTTTCCATCAAACTTTCCTTTCCCTCTTCTTTTCCTCAAACCAAACACAGCCTTAAGGTATTGCCTCTTTAAGGAAGCTTCAAGTCTCTTAAGCTTTACCCATAGCCAGTTGATAGCTTTGTATCTCCATGAAGACAACATTCCTATCAGAATGTAGTTTTTCCAACCCAAAATTTATGATTTGCAAGCTCAAAAAATCCATTTATAGGACTCAAACAAGCTTCCTATCAATTATATTAGAAGTTTCATCAAGTCATTACCTCATATGATTTGGAGGCAAATGTTGTTAATGATTGTGTACCAAAAGTTCAGTGAGAGTAAATATATTTTTTGGTGTTATATGTCAATGATATTCTATTTTCTAGTAGTGCTATCAGATTATTACATGAATCAAGAAATTTCTGACAAATAATTTCAAAATAAAAAATCTTGCCAATGCATCTTTTGTGTTAGGAGTTTAAATACTTAAAGATCACTTCGAGATATTCTTGGATTATCACAAAGAGCTATTGATAAAGTTTTAAGTAGATTTGACATGAAGATAGCAAGCCAGGAGATACACCTGTAGCTAAAGGAGACAAGTTTAGTTTCATCAAACAATGTTCTAATAATGATCTTGAGAGAAAAGAAATGCAAAAAAAAATTTATGCGTTTGTTATAGGGAGTCTAATGTATGCATAAATATGTACTCGTCCTGATATAGCATTCATTGTGGGAGTATTGGACAGATATTTTATTAATACGGGATTACAATGTTGGACAACAACCAAAAGCATTCACTGTTACAATTCTTTTTGTCTGAGGCTTCGGTAACATGTGAATTTGCCTCTGTAAAAGTTCATGTTTATGTATCTTGCTTTATAGAATCATTATATTCTTTAAGGCTGTGTTTGGTTTGAGAAAAAGTAGAGGGAAAGGAAAGTTTGATGGAAAATTAGTAAAATTCATTATTTGGTTTAGATGGAAAATAAGAGGGAAAGAAAATTGGATGGAAAATGTGATTCTACATATATTAAACAAGTTCAATATATCTTAAACAAATAACAAATTCAATGTATGAAATGATAAAATGTTAATATTTTTTTACCTATTTTTCATAAAACTTTCCATGATTTTGGAAAATGAAATGAATTCTTGAACAATTTTCCTTGACATTTTCTTTATGAAACCAAATAAAAAAAATTAGATGAAATCCTTCGAGTATTCTATTTCTTTTCAATTTTCCCTCAAACTTTCCTTTCCACTCAAATTTTCCTTAAACCAAACACAGCCTAAGTAAATGGTTTTGAAAATGCAGATGTCCATGCCCTCAAAAACACATTTATCTGCGCAATGACAATCTCTCAACATCAAGCAAAAGAACCAGAATTACAAGACTGAAATATTGCATACATTCGAACTAATCCAGCAACACATAAATTGATAGCACCAGTTGCCAGAACAATCTCTCTACCGATGCCAAATTCTCTCGGAGCCAAAATGAGGTGATAATGTCTGAAGCAACCAGTAGTCCATTCATGCAAAGTTACCCAAAGACCCAGGCTCCAAGCAGGCGAGCCCTTCATCTACTTGTGGCCCTTCTTTTTCCACAGGTCGCCAAACATCCTAGTCCCAACCCCCCTCCTCTTCCCACTCCCTAACCCATCTCCCAGCTCATCCCCAAACCCAGGAGATCCCACAAACCCAGCGTATCCAACTCCTGCAGGCGACTCCAGCTTGTCCATTGAACCAAATCTCTCTGACGTCCTCCCACCCTTCATGCCCACATCGCCAGCAAGCACTGCTGCTGCAGCGTCGGCAGCTTTCCTCCACTGCTCGGTTTGCACTCGCAGCTGCGTCATCTCAGATTCCAGTGCAGCTTTTGCTTGTTCCACTGAGTAGAGCTTTTCGGTTAGAATGGTTGCGTGTGCTTTGCTTTCTTGGAGTTCTTCCCCGAGTATGGTCAACTTGGTGGCCAGCTCGGTTCCCTTGGTTTCTGCCAATGAGATGTCAGTTTTGGCCTCCGCCAGTTGCTTACTGACCTTCTCATTTTCTTCAGAGAACCCTTTTATCTCCTTGTCCTTTCTTTCTAACATAGCCTTCAGACAACTTATCTCTTCATCCTTCATGACCAAATCATGAGATGATATCTTAACAGGCTCGGAGATTTCCTGTGAATGAACAGGTTCTGGCACCAAAGCCTCAGCCTCTTGGTGAGGCGTGGCAGACATTTCACTATTGGGGACTTCGAAAACATCAGTTTCCCATTGATGATCGTCGATAACTTCATTTAGTGTCTCATCTTTTGCACAGGCTTTTTGTATCTCTTTGTTATGAAGCTTCTCAGGAATAGCTGCACTTTTAATGGCCTCAGGTTTCTTGTCCTTTCTCACCGACTTCTCTTGAACTTCTCGCTTGGCAGCTTCGGCAGAAGCAAGCTGCCCCTTAAGATTCTTCAGCTCCACTTGGGTCTGTTCAAGCTGGGACTCCAAGTCCGCAATGCGTGTCCCGAGTCTCTTCTGATTCATCGGATCTGACTGCGACCCTTTTGGAGAGCGGCGGTCTCCAAGTCTCGGACTCCCCTCTTTCACAAAACGGTTAAGGGGGTCCAAGTCACTCGAGGTCCTCAACTTAGACAAGCCTCGAGCCAACGGCTTCTGAGCCACATCTTGACCCCTGATCCGTCAACCAAAGGTCTATCAGTATCAACCACAATCCATAATAACACAGACAAGTGTCAGTGTGCATCAGATGACATTGGCTCACCTGGGCCTCGGCATCTGTTGATCCAGCTAATTGCAGAAACCAATCGAACAAGCTAAGCTCCAACCTAAGGCGTGACCTGCACAGCTGAAGGCATGCTCATGTCAGACCACAGTTCATGAGGAAGCTCTTTCACAGACTTCGTTAGCATTGAAGCCCGGCTAATGCAAAATGATGATTTGACAGGATTCAACTATTTTAGTACATGGCATTGAATTTGAATCCTAAGTAGTAGATGGCATCAATGTCTGGCATGTGGGATGTTTGAGACAATTATTTCCTACACCACATGACACTAATGAATGCTGACTTCTCCAGGAGGTTATTTCAGATAACAACAGTTGGTGAATTCAGAGGATGTTTTTCCGTAAGATTACTATGAAGTTCACCAATAACTACCCCCACCAAAAACTTAGAATCTTGTAATTTCTCCTATTAGAATCTCACATGTCCACCCTCCACTAGGCTCTAACAGACACTGAAAGAGCGAAGTGTAAAAGCACAAACAACTCCTATGCAAACATTGCAGCCAGATGAACAGCTGAGCAGAAGTAAAACCCAGAAGAAATTCCCACAAACTGAGTCAAATTTTCAAGTTTGCAGAACCATGAGAAGCTGGAAAAAATCCCAACTTCAGCTTCAATTCAGAATTTCAAACGACCCCAGGAGAACCAAATGCAAGAAGATGATCTGAGTTAGATGTTGAGTGTGATGGAAAGGAAGAACTTACAGTCACCTTGAGTGAACTCACTTCACCTAAGCTGGCCGAGATGGAGGCAGATTGACAAAACTCTTTATGAGCAAGATCTGAGAATTCCCATTGCCACAATCTACATGCAAAAGGAGGAAACCACACACACCCAAATATACTTGATGATGAGGGTATAATCAGCAAAAACATGTTGAACAAAATTCAAACTTTAAATTCATACCTACAAATTGACTTTCTGAAATGGGACAATGAACACGAGCTACAGCAACAACAGGTATCATATAAAAAAGCAAAGTTATAGAAAGTGATGTAAGCCTGGACAAGAAATGAAGGGTTTTTGAACTTCAAAAATGTCTGGGCTTGAGAGAGTAAGAAGTGATGGTGGTGAGGGTAGAGAGAAATAGAGACAGATATAGAAATGGGCACATGAGTAAATTCAAGAAAGCACAGATTTTTAAAAAATCAAACACACACACAGACCCTCCAGCCTCCTCCTCCTCCTCCAATTAATATTCTGGGGTCTTTCTAGCTCTTTGTCGTGTCCTTTCAAGACCCTTTTTTGATCATTTCCAAACAGAAAGCAAAACACTTTATTTTCTTCGAAAGGAGGAACCTTTGTGTGGTTTACAGTGCTTGCAGTCAGAGCTTGACCCCCACACCACATCCACATCTATCACCAATCTTCAATTTCAATAATCCTTCCACTCCTGCCCAGTAGAAATCTCATCTTTTCTCATCAATTCTTCAGCTTTCAAATCTTGAACTTTTCATTTTGGTGTGCAAGTTGTGATCTTTACTTACAACATGTGTTTACATTTTGGTAACAAGTTGGAATACTTTTAGGGTGTGTCTGACAGAGTGAGACTGACTGTTTTGGTTTTTGCAAATGTGGTCTACCATGCAAGCATTGGGCTTCAATAAAGAAGCTTCGTACTCCCACCAATCATCCCATGGTCATAGTACTAACCTACCCACATGTGCGGTTAACTTATCCTACGGTGAAGATTCCAACATTATTGATATCTTGCTTACCAATTGTCCCTTTTGTTTACATGTTCTTGTTCTACACATTGGAGAATGATTTTCATTCCGACCTAGCAGGTGATTGGTTTCTTAGTCAAAGTAGAGTGACACAAGTTCAACAAGGAGCCAAAACACAAGTCATCCTACAAACATTGTTTGATTAGATCAAAGGTGGTCTACCAAGCCTCTAAAGTAGAGATATGCCAATCAACTTAATATAAGTACAAACTGCATAAAGCTCCATTGCTCGAAAGGGGATTATATAACATAGGCTTGCCCAGTAATGTTTGTTCTACAGAACGCAGCTATTAACTTCCGCCAACTACTACCACATCATCATCTTTTTTCTTCAAACTTTCAACAGCCCAAGTCAACCTACATTATACAATAATTTGAGCGACTCACAAACTCACTGTTCTCGCGTCTTATCCAATACATTCCACTGCATTTGCCACTTGTACAAGACAAGATCTAATATGCTATATATTGTCCATGTCCCACAGCTTGTACAATTATTGTCTTCAATGAAATCAACCCAACCCCACCCGGCCACCCCACCTCCACTCACATAATTTCACACTTCCACACATTGCATTGCTTCCAAATTCCAACGTCTATCCCAGCTACACTCTTCATTGGGTCAACAATCATTTGGGCTTTTCAGGCCCAATGGTCTACAAATGGGCCCAATAGATATCATCTCTTTCCCTACTGTCTCAACACATTTTAAATTTTGACAAATTGAGATATTTGTGGAAGGATTTTGATCCAGAGAGCAGCGAAGTTAATGAAGTCAAATTAAAGTTACGCGGTTCTGAAATTGTATTTGACATGTGAAAAGTAAAAATTAATTTATATTATTAAAATTAAAATCAATTTTTTTTTTTTCAAAACTATCGTGATTAGCATGAAAATCATGGAATAAAATCCAGAACTATCAAACCAGTTTACAACCATACAAACGTAATTTTAGATAACACTAATCATTAGATAAATGACATATGTATATTTTAAATACAACTATTTTGATCATATTTTGAGTGGCTTGGCAGCCCAAGATATGACTGTATACTCTCCGATTTTGTGCATCTCTTTCTCTTTCTCGCTTTAAATACCATTTTTCAGTTTTTTAAATTCAATATAGCTTTCTTGGCTTGCACTCATCAAACAAATGTCACGCTTGAACAAGCACAAATGTCAGATCCCACAAAACCCAACTCATATTTCAATCTTTACTAAACCCAACACCAGTTTAACATAAATATAAGGGCATCTCCATTGAAGCTTTTTAAAACGCTTCGTGTAAGAGTGCGAAGCGGTTTGTGCTGATGTGGGAGGTGGTTTGTGGTCTTCTGACACGAAGCAGCTTCATATGCACGAAGCGGTTCGTGAAAAAGCTTTAATCACGCTTTGATCTTTAATCACGTTTGGAACTATGAAGGGTGAACATGATCTTTAATCATGTTTCATACTTCCAAACGTGATTAAAGATCAATATATATACATACAACACGAATATAATGTTCAACTAGCCATTTGGAACAAATAAAATTTAATGAAGTTACCGTTGACAAATAACGGTTATATGTACTATAAAAAAATTATTTTTCAACTATAAATAATGCTAACGTTCAAAAATTCATACAATCAATTTAAATCATTCTCAATCTTTCAATATTCAAGGTTTTAAACTCTCACAACATACAAAAAATTTTAGCTCAATTTTGATCAAATGAGTGATCACCCATTCAGAAGAGGATTTACTTATTTTTTAAATTCTACAGATTTCGGTAATTCTCAACCTCCACCCAATCCAATTCACAAAGTCCTCAAATTCCTCCTACTCACAATCAATTTATATCTACACCTCCTACTCCTCAAGATACTCACTTCGTGAGTTCTTCCAATTACCAACCTTTTTCGTATCCATTTTTTCTGAATTCTTCACACTCATTTAGTCCAGGTTATTATGATGGATACGGAAAAAAAATTATATCACATTCTTTCATAGTGCCAAGCCTAACCAATCAACAGAAGGAAATCTAGAGTATGCGTCAGTGGCAGAAAATGAGGCTCCATACAATGCCACACAACAAGAAAAGAATAGTCATCCTACCAAGTAGAGTGCCGAGGAGGAAGAGATGCTCATAAGTTCATGGCTTACGATAAGTAATGATTGTGCAGTGGGAAATTCTCAAACTAGTGGTAGCTTTTGGACTTGTGTGGCGGGATACTTTAATACTTATCGCAAAATGAAATTTGAAAGAGATGAATCTCAAATCAAGTCGCGTTACTACTTAATGATGCCACAGGTAAATGAATGTAATGATTATTATAATGAAATTGTGTCCGATTATCACAGTGGGTGGTCAGATAACCAAATAATAGAGGCAGCGCGATTGGCTTGGAAAAATGCAATAAGAAAAAAGAGTTTTCGTATACGCATGTGTGGCAAATGGTGAAGGATGAACTAAAGTGGGTAGCTCAAGTTGGAGCTCAAAATGCATCAAAGAAGACAAAGACAAGTGAGTCTGGAGCATACACCTCATCATCAAACCATGATATCGAGGATAATACTTATGAAGGTAACGAGTCAGAAAGTCATCCCATCGGTCAGAAAAGCTGCTAAGCGAAAAATGAGCGAGAAGGAAAAGAAGAATGTGACTGAATTAGTAGCTTAGGAATTCAATCATCGATGGAAAAAATGGAAGAACTTCAGTCTCAAAAACAAGCCGTTTTTAACGAGATTAAGAACAAAGCAAAGGAAGATATACTTCGTGCTGACTATGAGATTCTGATGAAGGAGACCAGCACAATGAGTGACCAATAACTCACTATACATAATCATATGTGTTCCATTATCAAGACTGGACATGACATTCCTTACGCTACAAGAATCCCTCCGTTTTGCGGACTAACAGTATCGGGTGTGAAACGATCCGAAAACATATTTCGGGCGTGTGTCGGATGCTTTTAGGGACTGTAACGGACTGGAAATTGTTAACGGGTACTTCTAGGAATCATTTCAGACCAGTTCCGGATATTTTTGGGGTTTTTGTTTTCAGATTGGTCGTGGAGCAAATTCGCAGGGGAAGATTTAGGGCCTATTTCGGACTGTTTTCAGACCAATATCGGGCATCAACACACATTTTATATTAATAAAAAATGTTTCGGATTATTTTCGAACATGTTTCGGTTTTTTAATATTCGGTTATTTTCGCCTTATTTTAAATCTTCGGTATTTTGTCGAATGTTTTTCGGATTATTATTTTTTGATTCAGTATTTAAATTTTCGACTTATATTCGGTATATTTTCGGAATTATACCGGATATCTTATTTGGTAATTATTTGTTTTCGGACTATATTTCAGATCTGTTTCAAATATTTTTTGGTTTTAAAATATTCTATTATTTTTCTATATTCGGTTTTTTTAATTCGTCGGTATCTTTTCGAATTTTTTTCGGATTAATATTTTTTTCGGTGGATTGCACACCCTAAAAAATCCCTTAAAAAGTTAGAAACCCATCTGAAAATAGCCCTCTAACTATATCCCCTAAATCTCCTCTGTAGGTCCGAAAAATGCCCTACATATCAAATTTATACGGCCGAAAAATATCAGCATATGGTCCGAAAAAAGTACGAAAAGTAGTCCCCTACTAGTCCCCAAAAAATCCGAAAATTTTTCATCCGAAACTACCCCGTTACTGGTACTCTATTTTTATGATATTTTAATCCCACTTCCGGAACTCCGAAACAAATCCAATATCCGATCCGCAAATATATTTTTCGGATTATTTTGAGGGACGTTTTCATGTGTAAAAATATGACCCGAAAAATAAACTTTTTCGGACCAATACCGGGCCTGTTACGGTTAAAATATGATCCGCAAAAAAAATAATTCTGGTAGTGTTAGTTTTGTATACTTACTCGTAAATGTAGTAGTCGTCTCTAAAAAAATACCTATGCCTTAAGCATAAGCGGCTGGCTGTCGAAATACCATGATCCTTCCAGCAAGACTTTAGTATAGCATATTGACATTCAAACTTGGATAAAAAAAAATTGTTTGATGTAGTTAATGCCTTGATGAATTGCAGATCATCCTATTTAGCTTTCACAAAACTCCGCATTGTCATAATATTGGCCATAGCCCATGAACTTGTTGACAAGGAAAACTCTCATGGCGTAACCGCCCTATCCTAGACCAATAAATCTATGCGAATTTGTCGAGTCTATCCTCCGGCTTATCCGCAGATATGATACCTCCATTTGATTGTCGATTTACTGGTACAATTTGTTCCTACAAATTTGCTACCTTATCAAGCTGCGCAACTACCCACAAGCGTAAAAGATTTAGTCGGAATCTCACAAAGAAAGAATACGACCATCCAAATTTCGCTAGAGAGATTGTGAGACAACGATCGAAAATGTTACTTAGTAAGTTGAAACATGTAGAGATATTCCTTTCTCTAACTTCTATCTCCATTAATGGAATAGTTGTTAATATAGGTGGTTAACACATGGTTATCAATACACTGACCGACGACCATTCAAGAAACAAAGATTAACAAACAAGTTATTAAGGACTGTAAGAAAAAGAGGGCTTATTAATGGAAGTGGTTAGCAAAGAAGTGTCAATACACTGACTTAACGACTATTGAAGAAACAAACATAATGTAACAAGTATTGGTATCCGTCGTTCCGACGAGTTTGGTTCGGTTCTGTTCGAGAAAAATTAAAAATCGAATCAAATTATTAGAAACGAAAATTTGAAACCGTAGCTGAAAATTAAAAACCGAGCCGAACCGATCGATTACAAACCGAACCAAACCAACCGATTTCAAACCAAACCGAGCTAACTGGGACCGAACCAAACCGACCGACCCGACCCGAACCGGACCGGACCGAAAGCGTCGCCGACGCTCCCATCTTATTCTGTTATATATATAGATGAGCTATCAAGGATTGTATGAAGGAGAGTGCTTTTAATGAATCAAACTCCAACCAATCAACTAGACACAAACAACTCAATGAAATGTTTCAGTTGTGTCTCCAACTTTCTTCCATACTTTCATCACCTACTTTCCCAAAAATGGGGTCTTTTTCTCATATTTATCAAAATCAAACTAGACAAGCCGGTTCCACTGATTAAACCATGAAACAATAATGTTGGTTAGACCCGTTCAACCAACAAAATTGTGAAAAGGTAGTGGCTCTAGTCCAATCTTGTGAACCCAACTAAACCGGTTAAAACCAGATAAATTATTCTGAACCGACTGATATTACCATAAGCTGGTTTAATATTTAATAATTAGGTAAATTAAAAACAAATGATTATCTCAAAAAGAAGCTAATAACATAAAATCCTAAAATAACTTCATCGAGAATTAAACACACGCCCCTTACCTTGAAGAGCACCCGACCACTATGCCTTCCAAATTGGTTAATAGTTAAATTTCTATTGTTAAAATGACATTCAAGGCATTTAAATATGCTTTTAAATCCAATAGTCAAGTTTTTTGTAAAGGGAAGTCTAGGTGACGATTTTCGTTAAAAAAATTATTAGTAAGAACTTAGTATTCCGGTCTATGACATTTCAATGAGATTTGTGTAAAGCTACAAGAGGAGCGAGGGGCTCATGTAGAGTTATAAAGAAATACTCACAAACGTGAGATAGATATCTCTGGGAAGATTCAAACTCAAGACACTTGTTTTTAAAGTTAAGTATTTAACCTTTACATCCAACACCCTTTCAATTTCATATTAAAATCTGAACAGTGATATGATAATTAAATTTGGTGACAGCATGATAAAAATCGATGAATATTACTTTATATAAAACTGGTGAATGATGTGTTTAAATGGCATGAATACAAATGCAAAGTATACAATGAAAAATATTAAATATCAATTATATATATATATATTTAGTATTTATATTGACTTATTGAATTGAAGGTTCTATTTATTTCTTTTTCTAACATTAGTGTTGAATTATCCTATGATTTTAGTTTAATAAAGTGATTTATATGGGCCGAGTAATGAAACAATTTGTAAATAATTTGGGCCCAATTCCCCAAAACTCACCTCTCCTTCTCTATGCCGACTTCATCTTCTTGAACCCACTGCTTAAAACTCACACACCAACTGAAAAAAAAAATTCCAACCGCCAAAATCGAAGCCGAACGCACCCGCCCCATCCGTTTCCGGAGCCTGTAATTCGATTGCGGAGGTTTCACGAGGGAAGGACGGAGTTTTGTTGGATCTAGGGTTCTGTCGTTAATCGGGTTGATGGGTGGCTCAATCGTTGAATTTTTTTAATTTAGGGTTGAATTAGGGAAGCCGATTGAGACGCGATGGCTGCGTAGTCGTTTGATGGGCTGTGTAGCTGGCTGAAAGACCAAATAGAGTATAGGGAAGTTATGGACTTGAACGCTTCTCCGCAGCCGGATGATGATGATGATGAGGTTTTCGATCGGCATTACGCTGAGGAGTCTTATGTGCCGAGCGAAGAGCGTGTGGAATCGGCTGTTGAGATTTTGAATAGGGTAAATAGCAGGTCTTGGTGATGTGTGCATGGTTGGGGGTTATTTTCCTTGTATGTAAACTACTGTTTTTTTTTCTTTTTTTGGATCCATTCAAGCTGTGCCTTTCTTAAAATTATAATAGATAAGGGTAACTGGGATTTTTTCGTTTTGCAGTGTATTGGTTGTCTGTTGAAAGTTGATTTGGAGTTTGGAAGTTCAGGGGCTATCAATTGTCATAAGTTTTGCCATTATTCATTTCTGTTTTTTCTTTAAGTAGCCTCAAGTGCAAGGGTCTGTTTCCTTGTCACATGGCCTTTCTGCTAGTCGTTGTATCATTCTTGAACCACACTTTGTATTTTCTTCTGGCATTTTGTTATCACATGGAGATGGCTACAAAAGCATTGAGATAGATATGACTGTGGAAGGTGGTAATTTTTTGAAGGATTGATTTTTTTTTACTATGTTTGATGTGTCCTTTTTTTCCGCAGCTCATGTTTTAATTCATTCTTTCTTGCAATTTGAAAGTGATTATAACCTTTTAAGTATCCACCTTGCTGCAGGAGCGTGAAGAACGACGTCAGCGGATGAAAAGAGAACGCCCGGATGACAGATCATCACAGCTGTCTCAGCATTCAACGCGTGATCATTTGTTAGAAATGAAAAGTTATCGAACATATGATAAGAATAAACTCCCACAAGGTTTTTTTTTCACACCTGTATCCCCGCTAGTCTGTTGATGCACAAATCAAAATAATATGTAGCATTAAAAATGAGAAACTGAAAAAAGAATGAAAACTTAAATTATTGAAACATAATATATACTTTAAGGGCTTTGTGTATCTTGGGTATCAATCCACTTCAGGCATTGGAAGAGTCTGTGTGTGTCCCGTGTTGCCTGTTTCCTTCACAGTGATGGACTGTTAAAGCATCACCTGTATTAGGTCAACTGGCTTGGAACCCACTAGTCCACTTCTGAATATAGGAAACAGATGTCTCATTTTATATAGGGCATCTTCGGATTCAATAATAGCACTTACAGGAGCGTGATTCTCAGTCACAAATTTCAGATAGCTATATGTGATACTGTTGCATATAATCCGTATTTTAAGAAAAGCACCCGGGGGGCACTCTATGTCGAACTCATCTAGTATTCACATTATATTTTCTCCTATTTGGCAGGTTGGTTAGATTGCCCTGCTGCTGGCCATGAAATTAATGGTATAATTCCGTCCAAGGTGCCTCTTGGCGAATCTTTCAACAGCTACATTCCTCCTGGCAAGAGATACTCTTCTAAGCAAGTGATCCATCAACAACGAGTTCTAGGAAGGACAGTAAGATTATACTAAACCAGAAATCATTTTCTTTCTGCTTGTTGGAATATGGGCTGACCTTAATCTGTAAAACATAAGCGCAAATTTAGGATCTGATTTGGTGCTTGCTGTATAATTCTATTGATGTCCCTTTATCTGATGATGTCTTCTCCTTAAAATTTCAAATGCGGAACAATGATATTAGTCTGCCTTCTACTGCTAACTGAACCATTTGAAATTATTGAAGAGCTTAGACATCCATTTGGTAAATTGCTGTTTGTGTACCATTTGTTGATTGTTTTACTTGGCCAAATTCTGTCCGCAATTTGTGCCTGTTAGACTAGACATATATACACAAGTTAAGTGTTCCTTTGGAGCTAACCATATCTAAAAATTCTTGTTTTAACTATGAGCATGTATTTATTTCTTATTTTTCCTAATAGAATGAGACGATAGGAGTTCCCAAATGTTTAAATGCTTCCACTTCATTTAATTGTGTTTAGTTGTCTGGAGCAAATTTCAATTGCAAAGTAATTGAAGCTTAATGGACTGTTAAGTCGTGTTTTAGAGATGCAAAGTGTATCCATTAGTAATGAGGGTATTTCTGTAGTTAGTTTCTATCTTAGTTATAAGGTGCTGAAATTAATGAACAGATGAATACACTTTTCATATTTGGGTGCAGTAGCCTAAGCTCTGAGTCAGCTAGGATTAGCTTCCTGTGTTACATAGAAAGACACTCATTTGGTGCCATTTAACCTGTGGTATTACTTGATATTGAAGCTTCAGATACATTGCACGCAACTCCATAACATATGGATCATGGCTTGTATCATGGAGAAATGACCTTTTTTCTTAATGTTGCAGCTGGGTCTAGTGATTGATCTCACTAACACAACTCGTTATTACAACTCAGCTGAATGGAAAAATGCTGGCATTAAATATGTTAAGGTGGAAGATGTCATGTGTAATTGTTTCTATAATGTCTCTTGTCTGATGCTGGCATTTAATTTGTTTTCGTTAGATTCAATGCAGGGGACGAGATGTGGTGCCTGATAATGAATCTGTTAATACTTTTGTCCATGAGGTTAGATTTCCCTTTCGTCTGTACAGTTCTACTTTCTTAATATGTTAATCATGGATTCATGGTTTGTAAAAAACCCACTACTGAAGTTGTTTTTAAGCTATTTTTTTCACTAATTTATTATAATCCTTTCTTCTTTCATTTTGCTGCTCTTTGTAACTACGTTACATTTTTTTTATTATCATCATTTCTTCTATTCATTTTCTGTGTGATGGCATATCTGAAATTTGAATGTCCCCAGTTTCTTGATTTTCTATGTCTGTAACATTTTCTATATTGGAGAGCATATGCGTTATATGTAAGACGTTGAGTTCGGTTAGAGCCTTCTGATTTTTCAAAAAAATTGAGGTTCATATTTCTATCAGGTCTCGTTGTTTCTCTCGCGCCAGAAACAACAACATACAAAGAAGTGTATTTTTGTGCACTGCACTCATGGGCACAATCGAACAGGGTTTATGATTGTTCACTATCTTATGCGCTCGCAATTGTTGTCTCTTACTGAGGGAAAGTTACAAGTGGCGTCAGTCACGGAGGTAAACTATTAAATATGTTTAAGTTGGATGGATTCTCTTAACTGTCTGCAATAGTGTTTGATCTTTCCTTTTTCCTAGGCTATACAAGCATTTGCAAACGCGCGTCCTCCAGGAATCTATAAACCAGATTATATTGATGCTCTGTACACATTTTATCATGAAAAAAAGCCTGAAGTCGTGATCTGTCCCTCAACTCCAGAGTGGAAGAAGTCTTCCGAGTTCGATCTTAATGGCGAAGCTATACCAGACGAGGATGATGATGGAGGTCCAGGGGCGCCCTTGCAGGTGTGTCTGTGTATCTCGACCCTTAGTTTGGCTATGGATTTATACTATAGGGGGGATTTGTTTTTTCGAAAGGCCCTGGTATTGCCTCAACACAAGTTGGGCCTGTCAAAGTAGTAAAAGTATTAAATAACCGTACTCCTCTGTTCGAATATTACTACTTCATACTATAGGGGGAGATTTTATTTTTCCAAAAGGCCCTGGTATTGCCTCAACACAAGTTGGGGCTGTCAAAGTAGTAAAAGTTTATAATAATTAAATAACCGTACTCAGTCAAATATTGCTGCTGCATCCTGATCCAGAACAAGTCCAAACCAAATCAAAATGTTCAGCATTCTATCCAGACTGACACTCGCAAAGAAGTGCTATTATGTAAGTAGGTTGCCGTTGAACCTGGAGAGGTTCTTCTGAGAAATGACTGTAGAAGCTTAAACGAAATTTATCAATAGCCAGTAAGGGCTGTGCTTGACTTGGATTGGTTTGAATTTCTACAAAGTCCTTGAGTCAGGGACGGGTTTACAATTAAAGGATAGAAGAAAACGATGAAGGTTTCTAATTCAATTTGTTGTAATTGAGTGATAAATTCATTTGACTAGAGCTAAATCCTATTTTTGTTCTGTAGTATCAATGCCCTGGCAATACTGATGCCTATTTGTGAAGCATTGAGTTTCCTGATATATTTTGGAACTAACTGATAATTGCTAAGTTGATTAGAAAACCTGAAGATTTTTGAAGTCTGATGAGTTTGAAAATCTTTTATGGGGTAGATTCTTAATTAATCCTCAATAGGAAAAAGAATTCTATTTGATCTAAGACAAGTATTTTCCTATAAATAGGGAGCTCATATCTAATTGTATTCCACGATTTCAAAGAGCGGAGTCTAGTACATCCATGAAGAGAGGCAAATTACCAAATCACGTTACTCTTTTGTTCATGCTTGTTGACATCTTGGTTTGCTCGTCTTCGTGTGTTCTTACTTTAAAGATTGTGCTCATTGCGCTCTATTTTTAACACGGAAATAATTTTTTGGGAAAACCTTTCACTGCCTTCTGCGAAATTATGTTAAACTTTGTGTGAATGGTTAAGCATTAGTATGGCATGGTTCCACAGCTTCCTCGGAGGTGAGTTTTGTGCAAATAGAAACAAACAATTGTTTGGCTTATATCCATTTAGATGGGATCAATGAACATAATTATTCGAAGAAGCAAATTTCAGTTGTTTCAGACTTTGTAGTAATATTTTACTTAGGTTCTTTTTTACAAGAGTTTTTAGTTAGGATTATTTAAATATAAGCTTTACTTTTTATTGTTAATGGTTATAGAGATCCTAGATTAAGTCACAATATCACATCAGCGTATATAATTGCTTACCTTCAAGTAAGTGCATTTTATAACCTCATGTTTGTTAGAAGGTATTGAAAGATGATAGTATTAACTATCCTTGTCTATTTTATTTGGTCTTCTATAGTTGTGTGAAGGTTTGGTTGACATTTAGTGACAAGGATGCCTTATAAGGGTAATAATATCCAGAAATGTAATCATACTATTCGGTGCATGTCCATTAGATGGGATCATTGAACATAATGATTAAATGAAGTAGTTTGCAGATGGCTCAGACTTTGCATTAATATTTTTAGTGAGGTTATTCTTACAAGTGTTTTTGTTCCACTAGGATTATTCATATCTAGGCCTCATGATTCAATTAAGTAGTTTTCAGCTAGTTCAGACTGTGTATTATTATCTCTAGTTAGGTTATTTTTCCAACTGTTTTTAGTTACTTTTATGGTTAATGGTTGTGAAGATCCAAATTTTAACTTACAGTCTCACATCAGCATATAAAACTGCTTATGTTCAATTAAGGGTATTTTTTAACCCCATGTTTGTTAGGACGTATTGAAAGACGATACTATTAACTATCCGTTTATATTTGTATAAAGGTGTGGTCTTCTATAGTTGTGTAAAGGTTTGGTGGACATTTTGGTGACAAGGATGCCTTATTAGGGTAATAATATCCATCAATGTAATCTTTGGTGGTGAGTCATATTAGTTTATACATCAATTGCTTTCGCTTCCAGGAAATCCCAGAAATAGACGTCACAATGACTAATGATGACGTTTTGGGAGACGCTATACCGTATGATCAACAAGAAGCATTTCGGCAGTTTTGCTATCAGGCTCTGAAGTTACAAAGTGGGGTAGGTAGTCGAGACAATCTGCTTTAGATGTTCGCAGAAGTTACTAGCTGCACTTTTGGCATTCTAATTTGTACAATCATTATCTATATCTTATCTCATCATATGTTCTCACATTGCTTCGTGGTTCTTAACCTCTTTTACTATGTGAATTTCTAATTTCAGCCAAGAGGAAACTCACACTTCCCAGGTTCACATCCTGTTTCCCTTAGCAGGTCCAACAACTGTCTGCAACCTTTATTATTTTTCGATGTATTTAATCATATTTTGGATTTATGTCTTGGCTTTAGAAGTGTCTGTTCTCAGTTGTATGCAAGTCACTTGCTCCTGGATCCTATGTGACGCCAACATTGATCGATGCTTCTTAATCACAAGATCTTTAATTTTTATTTGCAAAGTAGGTTGAATATATACTGTATGCTGTATTTGTTCCAGCTTTATGAAAATTGTGTCTGAAACAAAATGAGAAACTCAGAAATCCTTGTTTATTTTCTCCATGTTTAATTCTATAAGAGTTGATTTAGACTATATTAAAACTAAACTGAAAATATTTGCTATATTATGGTGCTGTAATGTATAATGTATTGGGGTTTCATGAATGCAGAGACAACTTACAGCTGTTGAGACAACGCTATTATTATGCCACATGGAAGGCCGACGGAACAAGATATATGATGCTACTGACTGTGGATGGCTGTTACTTGATTGATAGGAATTTTACTTTCCGAAGAGTCCAAATGAGATTTCCATGCAAAAGCACAAACGTACGCAAAGATATAATGTTGCGGCATTTATCTGTGAAAGAATATCATATCTTTGTTATTTGAAGTGACAAAAAATGCTCACTGTGTTTCACTTGTGTAGGGATCTGCGCCTGAATATCTTCATCACTTTACCTTGCTTGATGGGGAGATGATTATTGATACAGTGCCAGATTCACAGAAGCAGGAGAGAAGATACCTCATTTATGACCTTATTGCAATTAACCAGATATCTCTGGTGGAGGTTAGTTTCTTTTCTCGTACAGGGGTCAATTTTGTTGATCTATCCAGGTGGTCTTGTTTTGGGATGTTTAAATATTAAGAGAAAAAAGAAGACAACATGGTGCATGTCGTATTGTGTAGCCACCTACCCTCTTTAGGTTTTGTGGATTATCGAGCTTCTGAATAAAGGTTTCCAGATATAGACCCAACACTGAATCTGTTGTAAAGGATAGTTAATATTCCTTCAAAAAATCAAGATGAAGTATATTTTAAAACCTGTAGAATAAACACTATAAATATATTCTATGAAGTTCTTGTGTCCAGACTCTAGACTGATGTATATTACACAAACAGTAAGTCTAAATTTCCTTTTTGTTACTTCCCAAAACAATTGTTTACATACCTGTTGAATAAATTATTGTCTATCCACCCTTCATTAAATGTCTGAATTTATAAAATTAGTGCTTGCTTTTAATGGGTTTATGATTGTTGTACCAAAATTAGAACAGTAGCCAAACGGGAATATGGTCAACAGATAAAGTTTCTTCATATGCGTGAACCGTGAAGTTTGTATGGTGACATGTTGTCGATGGAGGACATTCCATTTAGGGTTCTCAAATATGTGCCATCCACTGGCTCTTGTTAAGATTTGGTGAAACTTTAACAATGAAGGATAGGAAAAAATGTTGCTCAGTAACTAAGTTTAGCAATGTTTGATTACCATGTGAAGGACAACTAATTGAACTGGGTCAGTAACATATGATGTAATGTGCTCTCTGTGTGTTGTTTTCGTGTTAAGCATGCTCTATCATGCAAACCTAATCAGAATTCTCATATTTAATGATAGTTTGTGGGCAGCCAAGGAAGGTTATCATTAAATAATGTTGGTGGTGTTATCGTCACTTTATATATTTATTATTTTTTTGAGAAGTAACCACATAATTCACCGTGTTTCCAAAGTAAAAAAAAAAAGCGATAATACCTATGTGTTCAGTAGGAGTGTCAATGATAGCTTGTGTCTGTATATGCTAATCTCACATTAGAAAGATCTAAGAGCAGGTTGTTTTGTTGATAGACCACCTATTTGTCTTCTTGATGTGATTTTCAATGCAGAGACCATTCTCTGAAAGATGGAGATTACTTGAAGAGGAAGTGATTGAACCTCGAAATCTAGAGCGTCGTAACATTTTCAAAAGTAAAAATCCTAATTACAGATATGATCTGGAGCCGTTCAGGGTAAATTGATAATTCCTCCTCCACATGTCTTATTTTTTGTTTTTACCAGTATCTAACTGAATTCATGGACTGTTTGAAGGTGAGAAGAAAGGACTTTTATTTGCTGTCAGCAGTAAAAAAGGTTTTAAGAAAATTCATTCCTCAGCTATCGCATGCTGCGGATGGTCTGATTTTTCAGGTTGGTTTAAAATTTGAAACTCCTGATTCTTTTGAAGATAACACCCATGCTTTTATTTTTCTGTGTGCTGGTTGTAGATTAAGATGGTGAATTTAGACAGCATTCAAAAAAAAAATGGAAACTATGGCAAGACCATGGCTTATGTAAAATATTTCATTTCTCAGTACTTAGATCCTTGAAAGTCATTTATCATCTATTACTAGAACATGTTGTTTGAAAAGATAAAAAGTGTGTATTTGTTAAAGTCTGAATACATAAGGGCAAAGCCTTCCTGGCGCACAGGCAAGAGGCGCACACTTAATTGACATGAGATGAAACTCTGTACTATTGTTGGGAAACTGTGTAATTATAGAATTAGATTATATGAAAAATTAAGTCAGTATGTCTTGGTCAGTAATCAGTATTTGATTTTTTTTTGTGCAACTTATTTTCTGGAAACCATATTTTTGTACCTTCAAAATATCAAACAATAATCAAAACAAACAGAGAAAATAACAAAAAAATGAATAAAATCACAAGTAGGAGTTCGACAACATGGCCAAGGAAGTGCAGATTGCAGAACAAGGTGGCAATGGTGATCATGACCCCAATTAGAAGTTGCATTTTATACGGGTTGCCTAAGGGATTATGTGAAGTCTGTCTCTGCTTGAGTCAGAATGACTCTGATTGGGGTTATAGGTCATCAAGTTGGTGATTGGATCAATGTGTAGTTGAACTTTCTGGTTCCTTGTAGAGTTCAGTAAAGCTTAGTAATTAAATGAGGATTATTTTAAGAAGTGTGCCTCTGGTTCACCTCACGAGGACTACTCTCATCTCATGCCTATAGGCGCTGGCACCCCTACAATCGTCGTGATTCACACCAGGCAGGGCCATGTGCCTTTGAGAAAGTATGAAATAGGCAGTGATTGCAACAAAGGCAATGATATATTGCATATCCACATGGATCTAGTGTATTTACAATGCCATATATTTTAGTTGGTTTCTGGTTTCTTTTTTCTGATATATTTCCTGTTTGTCTCACTGTATACCATCACATGGTAAATCCTTGCAATCTTCCAGGGTTGGGATGATCCTTATGTTCCTCGAACCCATGAAGGGCTCTTGAAGTGGAAATATCCTGAGATGAACTCAGTTGACTTCTTATTTGAGGTGCCTTTTTCAGATGTGCTCAAACCTATTTTTCTTTTTAATCATTCAGGTATTTCTGTTGATTATGTTAGTCATATGTAGATGGGACCTGATGAGCGCCAACAACTCTATGTTAGTGAAAGAGGGAAGAAAAAGTTGATGGAAGCATATCGTGTTGAATTCGGAGGTTAGTTTTGTGTATGTCCCTTCGTCTTGTATCCTGTTCGGAAACCCACCCATAATGTGCTCGTATCCTTATATGTGTGGTTTGTATGTGAAATTGCTCTATATTTTTAACTAAATGGGTGCATTTGCTGCAATATTCTTTGAAGTAGACAGATTGTCACGGAAGGATGCCAGAAAAAGATACTAAAATGCATTTTTATAAAATCGTAGGGTGAAGAACGACTGTTATTTTTTGTGCTAATATGACTGAAATTTTAAAGCGTTTCTTTTTTTTGCGAATACTCTTACACATCGTGTATTAGCTATGTTTGCTATATGCAATTAGTCTAAAGTATATGTTATATTACATGAAACTCGGAAATAATTGATAAATACTTGTATGCTACATTTCTATGGATGTAGTTCCAGATTTTATTATCGAGTGATTTCATTATGAGCTGTAATTTATATTCTATGTTCTAGTTTTGCCATCTCGTATTTCTCAATTGACAGTGTATGGGTGTATTATTCATGTAATCCAAATTTTAAACTGACCTTTAACCTGGCAAAACTACAGAGGGTTCTGACCCTGCTTCTTACTCTGGAAAGATTATCGAATGTTCATACAACTCTGACAAAAATGTTTGGGTTTGCATGCGGGTAAGAGTTGACAAGTCAACCCCAAATGATATCAACACCTACAGAAAGGTAATATCTGTTCCATGTTGTGCTCCTGCACTTCGCCACGAGGTCACTATGATATAGTCATATGTTTTCTTTTTGTTTAAAAAATTACAGGTAAACCGAAGTATAAAGGACAATATCACTGAGGACGACTTGTTGAGCGAGATAGATGAAATTCTATGTCTTCCCATGTATGCAGATAGGATTCGAGCAGATACAATACATGCTGAAAATGAGCGCAGACGACGAATGAAGGCTGCAAACCATAACTCAGCAGCGCACAATGGTTCATTCTAGTTGTTGGATTACCATTTGTATGAACCTCAAGGATATTATCGCATGTTCAGCAGAAGATTGGTGAGACGTATCACTTTAGGGTTCGCCCTTTGTCGTCACATGACACTTTTATCTTGAGGTCGCACCGAAGTTGAGTGATCCAGTCATCTGTGGAGTGTTTGGAGTGAAGGGAAATCAGTCATAGAACGTTAGTAGTGTATATTTCAGTTAGTATTAGTTTGATGGAGCTTTTTAGTTTGTAACTATATTTTTCTGTGGTCTGTGCTGGGCTAGATAATTTGGTTATGCATTTCATATTCACTTTATGATCTACAGAAGAGGATGATGGTACCCCCAAAATTATTTGTTGAAACAAGGATTGTGGCCGACAATGTTGGGTATGAATGGCCTCTTTTTATTTTTGAAAAGAAGAAAAGGACAGCGGCTTCCGAATTTTATTTGTAGGGTGAAACTGAATAAGAAACAAGCTCAACAAAATGTAGAGATGATTTGTAGGTCAACTGCAAAAGAGAAATATGCTAATTGCTCGCTGTTCAGGAGCTAAGAAATGGTGGTGAGTGTGTAAGAAGTAGGAAAAAGTATGTCCTGTATAGTAGTAGTTCAGTGTACACCCAACACACTTGGGGCATCCCCCTCATCTTAAAGGGCACAACACTCCATGTCATATCTCTACATGTTGATCCCCTAACTATTGTCCAATTTCTACTTCATCACACATATAGCATATGTTTCCATTGAGACACTTTTTGTATATAGAAAAATTTTAAAAAGAGCTCTGAACTATCATCACTTATTCATTTACGGTCAGAATTATCACGATTTTCAAAAAGGGTGCGATGAAAAAAAAAATTGAACTGATTTTCTAAAATAAAATTTATCATTTCACTCATAAATAAAATTCGTATGTGAAAATTACGTTGTTCGGTTATCAAAATAAATAATAAAATTTTTTGTACATTAACAAAATGATGTCTTTTCATACTCAATCATCCATAATCTTTAACAAATTTAATAAGATCAATTATAGTTGAGAAATCAAACAAAGTTGATCTGAAGCATCAACCGAAATGAGTCCGATTTTTTTTCATCGCATCTTTTTTTAAAATCATGGTAGTTCAGACCTCAATTGGGTAAGTGCTAGTTGTTTCCGTAAATTTGAGCTTTGAAATTCTTGTCACCAACATTTTGGTGGTGTTTGATTTAGGGTGTGTTTTGTTTTGGGAAAATTTGGTTGAAAGTGGATTCTCGCATGGAATTCATCTTATTTTTTCTTATTTGGTTAGAGTGAAAAATGGTGAGTAAGTGCTAAAACATATTTTATTTTAAACAAAATTTCCTTTCTATTATCCATCTATTTTTTTTCTATAAACTTTTCTTCTCATTTTCTCACAAATTTTCTTCTTATTTTCCACCAAATTTACCTTTACAACAAACTTTCCCTAAACCAAACACAGCCTTAGGGCAAGTTTGGTGGAAAGAAAAATTTGATGCAAAATAAGAAGGAAAACTTGTAAAACAATATGAAGAAAAGTTTGAAGGAAAATTAGATTAAAAAATATGAAGAAAAATTTGTTTACTATAATGAATATTTTAGTGTTTTTAAACTATGTTTTACCCTTAAACAAACAAGTGAAAATATGATGAATCCTATAAGAAAATTGTCTATCCCCAAATTTTTCTTTCCACCAAATTTTCCTTAAACCAAACACACTCTTAGTCTGCGTTTGATTTAGGAAAAATTTGTGGAAATATAAAACTTAAAAAGAAAATGAAATGAACCCTTTGTTTGTTCGAGAAAAATTAGGGAAAAAATTAAATAGAAAATGAGAAAGAAAATCTTATCAAAGTAAGAGTGTTTTAAGACTTAGCCCTTGTTTTGCTCCACTTATTAGACTTTATTAAGAAGTGATTTCTTGTTATATTAAGCATTCATTGAACCGAACACTTGTCCTTTCTCTTAATGAGTATTTGGAAAGTCTGAATGATTTGTTATCAATTTTATATATGAACCATTCAGAGGTGATATCGATACGATAATTATAATTATCTCTTTATTTTTTTATATCTTTCTGGAATCAACTCTGCCCAAATCGTACTTTAGTCATAATCACAACAATGCCAACCACAATTATTTTCTTCAATCAGAATCTCACGCACTTCATAAATAAATAATATTTTTAGAACATGATTATAAATTTTAATTTCATTTTTATGTAGTAAAAGTATAATTATAATTTAATTTTATATCGATAAATCATTACATATTAAGGTATTTAAAAAAATGAATTACCAAATAAAAGTAAATCATTCAGTAATCCGATGTGGTTTGACCAGTGGTCTGACCGTTCATATTCTCATACAATATTCAACTCTTAATTGTACAGAACGACACCTTAGCCTATATTTTTTCACCTCTAATTGAACCAGGGAAAATATGACAGAATCAAAAGGAATTCATTTTTCTTTTTATTCTCCTTTCTTCCCAGTTGTCCCCAAACCAAACACACCAGTAGTGTTCTTAAGCTGCTAACGCTTTATTTGTCGAATATTCTCTCATCTCCTTTAAAAAATCTGGTAGTGTCCCTGAGTGTATTACTCGAGATAAATTGAAGAAAATGAGAGGAAAAGATTGTTTCTGAATTGTTTAGAGAGTTGGGAAGATTAAAAGGGTTTGAGAGGAATTCATGTTCTTTTTTAATTTTCCTTTCGTCTCAATTATCCTTAAACCAAACACAACACTAGTAATCTTAAACTGCTAATGCTTTTAGTTGTGGAATATTCTCTCATCTACTTAAAAATTTTAGAAAGTGTAATATTGGAGAGAAATTAAAGGAAATTGGGAGGGGAGGATTTATTTTCAAATAATCTTTTTTGAAGTTTGTTTTTTCGACTTACTCTTTCTTTATTATTTTGATAACCAAGCGACGTAATTTTCACACACAAATATAAGTCTTATAATAATATTAGTTTAGTAATGTAGAGTTAAATTTTATTTTAGAAAATCAGTCCAAATTTTTTTCGTCGCAGTCTTTTTGAAAATCGTGGTAATTTTAACCACAATTAGGTAAGTGGTGATAGTTCAGACCCCTTTTGGGTTTTATCCCTATAATCTATTACCCTCTGAGTTAGGATATTCCATCCCACAAAGACCAAAATCAAGATGGGTTGGATATTTTACTTAGTAGTCAATGACCATAGTCAACCGAAGACCAAAATCTGGAGTTGGCCTGGAAATATTGAGTAATTTATTTATCCACTGCATGTTTAGGAAATATTTATGTATCATCCTTTGACTAGTATTTGTGAGTTACGAAGACCAGAATCGGGAAACAACATGATACGATATCAATTGTAGTCAATAATTAGCTGCGTAGAAACACCCAGAAGTCAAACTTGCATGTAAATTATTGAGTGATATGTCGTATTATTGAAATTGCATGATTTGAATGATTAATTTGCGCCTAAATCACATGATTAGTTTTGCATGCAACCTAAGTGAAGTAAATTTTAGGATGCTTATCTTCTCTGTTCGATTCTATCTCTGTGTCTTTACTTTCACTTTCAGTTCTTAGTCAATTAGATTTGAACAACTTCCAACCAATTCGTCTATAATTGAATAGATATTAATTAGGTTACTAGCGCCTAGCAAGCCTTGTGCTCCTTTTGGTTTGACTCGGTACTTACCGAAATTATTTGACTATAGAGATCCCTGAAACATTAATTGACATCTATATAGGGTCAAAAATACGCACTGCCAACTAAACAAGTAGCAAATAAACATATGTCATACTGGTTTAAAGGTAAACATACTCTAGATTTGTGTGAGCTAAATAATCTAGATTGAAATTGCTACCACAGTAGCGCAACTGCATATATCTTTCATTTAGGCTGACAACTTGATTCCAATGATAAGATATATATGATTCATGTCATTGGCATAATGGTACGATGATCATAAAATATGAGCAATTGTTTACAACTTATCACGTTCCTGAGTGTATGATAATCTCTATTTTGCCGAGTTCAATTCATAACAAAAATTTCATGTTTAGTATGAATGATTAATAAACCACAAGTTAGCCACCTTTACTCTATGTTTGTCTACTGATTATTCTCTCTCTTTGAGCATACAGATCTGATCACTCACCAATCAATCTGAAAACCCCTCAATTTTGAGTCTTTTTGTTAAATTCTCTAGTTACTAATTTGTAAATTTCATTGTCCTTGTGGATCGACCCTATACCTGTGACTAGCTAGTGAGCCTTGCTTATAAATTTTATTTACATAATATAGCCCAACATCTTTCGTGACACCTGTCGCAACCCCAACTATCCTTCGCGCATGCATAATCTATGCCCCAACCTGAAATAAATAAACTCAACATTTTAAGAGTACCAAACCCTAAATTCCCTCAAATCCTTATTTTAACTTTATTTTGATTTTTGAAATTTAATACATCTCCACCATATGTGGTTATCTAAGTTTTTTTAGTAATTTTTTCTTTATCTTTATGCTTGTACTATGTGTTTAAAATAAGTGTATGACTATGAATTAGTGCCTAGTGATTTATAACTAGGCATGGGTAGATGTACCGTTTATGTGATCCATTAACTGGAGTTGATACACATTTGGAAATAGGTTTCTTGAGTTATTTTAATTTGTTGATTCCACTAGTCTAACAGCTAAGGAAAGTAAAATGTGATTTATGTGTCGTGATTGCAACAATGTAAGAGACACGATTCAGATTATGTGATGATGCATTATGACTATAATTGAAAAAAACAGTTCACATTCTTTTCCAACAACAACATATAACATGTGAGAAAAAAATGGCAGAAGAGATGAACCTATTTTCAAATCTCTGGAGTTTCAAACATAAAGGATCACGTTGCAAGCCCATAGACCCAACAAAATTATGATTAGAGAAGCAACTAAACTAGAAACTTTCATAAAGTTTTTTTTAATATCTATAGTGACTTCAATTTTGTGGAGAATTTTTTATTTTGAAAGGTTTAACATGGTAAAAAAGATACATATGGGAAAAATAATTTGTCCAAAACTTGTTATAGACATGAAAGAAGGTTACTGACCTATGAATAGGTTACAAACGCTTCCATTGTTAAGAGGATATTTGCTTGATATTTATGATGAAGATAGGGAGCACAATAGTTTGACAACAAGTTAGCTATAATAAATAAATATTTTATTTCTGTTGACTCTAAGGTTATAGAGATTATACATTAATCTAAACACAACAAAACATGTCACATCACATGTTTATTTATTTATTAGATGAACAAAACAGTTCCCTAAAAGTGTGAAACTCCATTAGATGAAGAAAGATTTTAACAATTTATTTTCTAATTTTGACCTCTCAGTGTCAGTAAATTTAAATGTTGTTTATTCTGATGTTTAAGAGAGAGAACAATATAAAAAGGGAAGAGTGGTGTATTTAATAGACTATTTTATTCAAATATTCAAAAAAATGAGATAGAAAAGACAATGAAAATATAAGGGTCATTTAGCATGTAATAGCAGTAAAATTTTCACCTATGACAAAGGAGAATCCCTTTCTCCTTTTAAAAATAGTAAGAAAAACAGAATAGTAAAGATATTAAGTAATGTAATGTGAATAAACTTAATAAAAATTATTTTAAGGGGAAAACGGATATACCTTGTTAGGATATACAATTTATATATCCTAACGTGCAAAACGACGCGTTTAACACTTTCTATTTCTCTTTTTTCTTCCATCCCATCGTTCTCATCTCCGTCGATCGACTTCACATGGTGATCCGTCTTCGGTTCCTCCTAGTGGTACCCATCCGACTCAAAATCGATTTAGAGCACGAGCGGAATTGAGGAGCTGAAATCAAACAACAACTGTTTATCTTCTCCATGAAGTACTCATGCTCCGGATCACAATCGAATTATAGCAGAGGTTTCAAAGGTTGATTTTGAAATCTAGTTGTGTAGCGATTGCATATTAGGATATGAGATTGTTGATTAAGAACTAATTTGATTGGGTGATGCTGACTCCTCTTTGATTTCATTCAAGAGGTCTAGACATTTTCTATTGTATTGGATTTGTTTTTTTCTTTTAATTTAGATTATCTAAACGAGGGAGTCCGTGGATGTTGTTTTTAAGCTGATGTAGAATTTGGTTTTCCACTGTATTGTATTGGATTCATAGCCTAATGAGAATAAAAATGTAGTTTTTTTCATTTTGGACTTTGGTGATGTAATAATTTGTTTAGTTTGATGCATCTATGTTTCATTTTTATACACTTTTTGTAGTCAATTTGTTTAGTTTGATGGTATAGAACTAAAGTTACCATGACATGCTCAGTTTATTTGTTTAGCTTCACTTCTTTCCTATTCTCTTGTTTATTATTACTTCACTTTTTTAATTCATATTGATTGATCTTGTATTTTTTGGGATAAAGGTTATTTGACTAGTTGCAGTTTTTATCTGAAGTTGGTTTTTTGTTGTTGTTTGTCAGCAGACTATATAGTAGTTGAGAATTTGTATAGATAAAAAAGGTGGTCAAAGAATTAAAGTTCAACAAAATATCATTGAAGTTGCAGTCGATTGTAGTAACAAAGGATGGAATAATTGTTAGATAATTGATTCACTGATGGTGCCTGCCTGCTCATGCCAAGTGATGCACACATCCTTTCCCATTATATCTCCACTCTCCAAATGAGAAAGACTTTGATTTTAAGACATTAATGAATTTTTCTTATGATAGTTCTTAATAATATTGAGGATGAGCCTTCTTATCTTGGCTAAATCTCCATATGAAATATACAGATAACTCAAGAAAGAATTTTATTTTTTCTATGTAAACAATTATCCAAATATTTTGAAAATAGAAAAAAAACTTCTTCACATTTATGTGTGGAAAAATAGCTACATCATCCTTGTAGATTGAAACGGACTGCACTAGTGAGATTTAGTCGCCAAAATGAAAATAAAATCGAGTAACAACAGTACATGGTTCACGCGATGGAGAAATTGTCCTGGAATGTTGGGCAGTTTGGACTGCATGCATTGACAATGGAGCAACTGTCCAGTGGCGTGGAAAGGACAATTCACACGAGACGATCATTGAGTTCCCACAATTACGCTTGAAGTAGTGGCTTCAACAGACTTGTGGATATGACATGTATTTTTTGGTGTGGCTGGATCAAACAACGATATAAATGTGCTCAAACAGTCACCATTGTTCAATGATGTACTGAGAGGTGTTGCACCTACAGTTCAATTCACGGTAAATATGTCAACATACACAAAAGGTTATTATCTAACAGATGACATATATCCGGAGTAGAGCACGTTCGTTAAAAGTTTTTCTCATCCGGAGGATCCAAAACGGAAAAAATTTAAAGAGAAACATGAGTCGGTAAGAAAAGATGTCGAACGTGCTTTTAGCGTACTGCAATCTCGGTGGGCTATTATACGTGGTCCTGCACGATTCTGGTATAAAAATCATTTACGTGATATAATGTATGTCTGCATCATTTTGCATAATATGATTATCGAAGATGAAGGGGATGAAGCTATGAATTGGATAGATGAAGAAGGAGAGCCTCCCATAAATCCAACTAAAGGGTATACTCCTCAGTTTCACCAATATATTCAGAGACACGCTGAGCTTCGTGATAAAAATGTTCATCATCAACTTCGAGCAGATTTGATGGAATATATTTGGC
>NQLW01000040.1:355005-375268 GCA_002312845.1 Kalanchoe fedtschenkoi | reverse complement strand
AGAGAGAGAGAGAGAGAGAGAGAGATTTTTATATTATTAAAAGATATTTAATTGAATAATCATTAAATGATACTCTTACTTTTTTCTCTCATATATGTTTCAATTGTTAGAATGAAATAGTAAATTGATTAATTAGATATAGTCTAAAATTGAAACTCTCTTTAGAATTTTAAAATCGAATAGTAATGTATGTCAAATTTAAAAATGTGATAATACGAATTTGTTTTGCAATTTCTCAAAATATAATACTACTTTTTTTACAGTAAACTCAGCTGTTTAATTCCTTATTAATCCTAATGGTAAACCATACTATTAATAGTTAGACTTAATTTCATTCTCATTTTCCTATAAATAAAACATTATTTTATCATGCATGTTTACTCGATCAGATGATTTTGTTTATCACTACTCCACTTAAAAATACATTATTTATTACTCAACTGATTTCAGAATAATATGAAAAGAGCAGACTGAATGAGTTGAAAGTAACCTGAAGTTTTCTGATTCGGTACCTCAACTTTCATTATTTTATCTGATTTGAGTGTAAATAAAAATTAATGAACCGATGAATTGAATCGAAGCAAATTGAACAGAATCAATAGGTTCGGTTAGATTTGGAATATTAGTGGTTTGGTTACAATTTTAAATTTTAAAAAAATCAACTACTAATGGTTTGGTTTTAATTTTTTCAAATCAAACCGATCCAAATCGAACAAAATTAGAATTTTGTATGAAAATTCTTATATTTAGTAATTAAATTAGACAATAAAGTTTATGAAAAAAAATTAATCAAATCGAATTGAACCTTGTTATTTGATTTGGTTTGCTTTTTTTAAAGTAACAGTTCGATTCATTTCTAAATTTTTCAAATCAATTATCAATAATTTAATTTGATTTTTTATAAAAAAAAAATCCAAATCAAACCGAATTGTTACACCATGAATGAATGGACGTATGATTTGTAGTGTGGGACGGTGTGGCAGTCATTTTCTCAACCAATTTCTTCCTCCTTCCTCACTGCTCAACACACCGCTCGTCACTCATCTTCCGCAATCTGATTTTGCCGGAGATTCAACCATCGGATAAAGAAGCGAGGGAGGAGTAGGATGAGCAAGAAGGTTCACCCGATCCCGAAGAAGCGGAACATCACTTTCCGCTACGACGTCGCTTCAGCCTTATCCGAAGCCGCCAGGCTCACCAACCGCCAGAAGAAGCTCCGCCGCCTCCCTCACATCTTCGCTAAGGTCCTCGAACTTCCCTTCCGCGCCACCGCCGATGTGTCAGTCCACGAAACCCCTAATTCCTTCCGCTTCGCGGTCGCAGCCGATGCCGACGACCTCGGGAGCCACGTGAGGGCGCAGGCCATCGAGATCTGTCCCGGGGTCATGAAAATCGTGGTTCGCGGCGATGCGATGCTGGCTGATTTGTCGCTTGATGAGCTGGAGATTGATTTTTGGAGGTTTCGTCTGCCGGAATGTACGAGGCCGGAGATGGCGACGGCTGCCTGTGTTGATGGTGAGCTGGTGGTGGTGGTTCCCAAGGGAGAAGAAGCAGCGTTTCAGAATGATGATGCTGGGATTTGGAGGAGCGACGGGAATGGAAGGCTTGTGATTGTACAGTGAACTGACTGCACAACTTTGCTCTGCCGGCAGCTTTCAAGTTCAAAGTATGCTGTCCCTACTCCTTCCCTCTTTCGTATTATATGTTGATATATCTTCATTGTTCTTCATGTTGTTTGCTTAGTTGAACAATTGTGATGATGATGATGAATGACTGAACCACTTCAATTCAGTGCCTTCTAAAATTGAATCACATAAAACAGTTTCTGCAATTCCAGTGAGTAGCCATCACAATGCACATCCTTGGCTTGTGGTTGTGATGAATCCCAGCGTTGTCCGCTAGAAGAATGTCTCACTGTTTATCTTTGGATTGTTTGTCATAGGGGAGAGCATTCGGTTTTAACCGAACCGAACAAGCAATTCGGTTAATTGACCGAATTAACCGATTTAAATTTGGCCCAACCGATAACCGAACCGAACTACTCGATTAACCGAAAAATTCGGTTAATCGGTATTCGGTAAATTATTCGGTTAACCGAACCAACCGAAATTATAGAACATTTTACTTTATTTAATCTATCTAATAATGCAAATCACAAATTTTATACTATAAAAATCAGTTACAACAACTTATTGACTAACAAGCTATTACAATACAATCTACACAATAACAAGATGAATATTTAAAAATAAAATTACAACATTTGTTAATATAAAATCATTAACAAGTATTAGCATATTTATGAGCTAATTAAATTATTTTGGATCCTCAATTTGACTGCTGTATACTCCATGATTCCAAAAAATAAATGCAAAGCCTGCAAAAATAAAAACACACTAAAAAGTTAGCATGAACATCTAAAAAGAAAGCAGTTCAATGAAAAAACGTAATTATAAAAAATATATTCTAAACATGTGAAAACAATATCACTAAAATACTAAAAAATTTGAAAATATTCTAGGCATCACAATAACACTACCAAATCAATGACATAAGACCTTAAACAGAAGACAAACTTACAGAACAAAATCAAAAGGTAGCTTATTTATATTTAAAGATGTGATTTGTTACAATTTTTTTTCAAGATTCATTTAGTCTCACATAAAACTACAACTTGTTAAAGACACATTTTACATTTAGCTGGGCTAGGAGAACAAATCAATGATAGATCTCAAATATACTTAACTAAAGCATATCCACAATAACCTCATACAAACATATGCATATATCTACAAACAACTCAGAGAGAAACGAACTCTAGAAAACAAATCTATCAAATTGAATAAAAAGAGGAATGTTACCTGACCCGTCAGCAAAAACGCAGCAAAGAGGAAGGGGCGGCGTTACCTCCCAATACGGCCAGCAAAAACGCAGCAAGCATTATGTAAGTTAGGGTTATTGGGAAAGAATGCATAAGATGTATTTATAGGTGAGGAGTTAGGGTTTGGTTTTGGTTTTGAGTTATTGGGCTGGACTTATGTAAGTTAATTGGGCCATTGCTATAATATATTAATTATTTATTTATTTGGTTAAATCGGTTAAATCGGTTAACCGAAAAATAAAATTTTATTCCGTTAACCGATTATAATTAACCGGACTATTTTTCGGTTTTAACCGAATTGACCGAATTACCGAATTAACCGAACCGAAATAATTCGATTCGGTTAATTTGGTTCGGTAAATCGGTTAAAACCGAATAATGCTCTCCCCTAGTTTGTCATGTGGGTTAGGACTTGAGAGTGGAGATGTGAGCCTAACAATTTCCTGGTCCATGTGAGCATGTATTTCAACTGCTGTGTGTCAAGTGTTGTTGGTTCGATAAAGGGGTCTCTCTGATGAAGAAAGCTGGATTCTTCACGATTGATTTATAGTTGAAACCTGCCCAACTCAATTATTGTTCCCTTCCTTTTCATCTTCCTTTTACTTGATGCCCACTTCACTTTCATCTTGGCTACGTCTTTCAATTGAGACTCCATCTGAGTGAGTTGAGGCTTGTTTTCGCTTACTAGAAATGAATCTCTATTTCACATATTATTTCCGCACTATATTACGATTGTTGTGAATGTTTTAAATATTGTGAATGTTCATGTTGCATCACAGGGCATTGAGAATGTCAGGTTATATAATTAGACCCTCCATAATATTAAACGTTAAAATGTTTTTTCAAAATCCAACACTTGTCAAGGTTTCGATTGATGGTGAATGGGACGTGCTAAAGCCGTGTGTTCCCATCTATCTTAGTAAGGCAAGGTGAACAACGGTTGCTCACATGTTTGGTTTGGTTAGCTCGACAAGGTATCAAGACGGTCTTGGCCTTGAGGTATGGGGTTCGAGAGTCATGACATTGGGTGTCACCCGACCACCAAGAGTTGCATATGGTGCAATAAGCAATTGTGGCTTACCTAAATAGTTAAATTTTAAGAGAAACTCTAAAGCGGACTCAAGATTTAATGAAATGTGGATCTTGACTTACTATATTTAGGTAGGGCCTTTATGAAGTATAGTAAGATGATTTGTTAAGAGTAACAAATCAATGAACTTTACTAAACATTATTTGTATTTTATTTATTGTAGATTTCTTGTTAACTCCACATATTATTATTTTGATTTAGCCTTGAGAAGGATAAAAGGAACTAACTTTGAATTGAAACTTGAGAATTGTTCTCAATAAAGAGAAGAAAGAAATATTCTCGACTCCCCCAATTCAAAGTTGTTTCCACCTCCAAATGCCCCACTTGGAAATATGCTTACGAGAAGCATAATTATGACTTTGGTAATGCGAATTATTTCATGTACGTATTTATACTTATGAGATAATCACAGTCCTGAAAGTGTTGTTTCAGTAGCATACTCGAAATGAGTTATTTGAATTCCTCATACGGAATATGCTTAATTTAAAGTCATAAGTGGAAATTATTTCATTATTTTATTGAAACATAGTATTGGAAAAACGAACCGTGTATTATACCCGGAAGATCAAGAGGAATGAATGGAAGTATGACTTTCATATCAGGTATTAATGTTAGCTGAAGTAAATGTTACTTCTTATTTCTGCTTATGAGTATTGGATACCGATTGTGATTCTCATATTGTTACGAATGTGAGAGGACAATCTGAAGTAGAAGTCGGATAGAGGATGAGGTGTACCTACGGATAAACAATAGTGCAAAAGTTGTCAAAATTGTAGTAGGAACACTTCATTCGACTTTACCTTCGGTAATAGTTTTAAAACTTTTACCATTCATGTTTGACATGAAAAGTTTTGATTAATAATAAATTTGTTATTCTTTGAGAACTAAATGGTAATACCAATTAAACTAATGGGTGTAATGTTCTAAAGCTTAAAACCATATACGTTAACATTAATAACAACGAATTGAATTTGATAATTTATTTCTTGTTTATATTTCTAGTAATGTCATTTGGGATATAAATAAGTAATGTATGCTAAGTTTCGTAAAAGGAGATTTTCTGAATTCTTTTGCTTTTGAAGCAAATGATATGTACAAGACTCATTCATCAAATGACAATCTCCATTCATTGAGAATGAAGGAGTTAATTTATAAAAAGTCTTACATGATGATGTATGATTGTAAGTATGAAAGTTAGAAATGGTTTTATATAATTTCACAAATTTACTTACTCGTGCAGTAAAATGGTTATGTATATATGATATGACATAAACCATAATTCTTTGAATGATTCAAGGAAATTACAAAATGGAAAATTATAAAACCAACTTGACAAGAGGATAAGTCTCTTCTATTAGATCGATGAGTGACATCTTCGAGTCTAGTAATTTATGATCATCAAATGAGTGTCATCATACGCTAATGAAATGTCTGAAAGAATATATCAAACTTTATAGGACAAAGTTTGATCAATGATGAATCATCTTGATCTTCAGCCACTCAATACATGACATCTGCACTTTCTCTCTCATATTCTAAACTCATTTATCCTCCTTTTTAGTTCTTAAAATTAAATTTATCTGATTATATTTAAAATATTTTTAAAATCAAGTTCAAAAGAATTTGTTAAAAATATAAGATATAATATAAAATTTATTTTGGGTAATTTTTATTTATGACTTAATAAATTTTTTAAAAAGTTCATAGTTCAAAGTGACAAGTTCATGGTTCGTTTTGGAATTTTTGTTCATATGACTGTAAAGTACAAAGTTCATCTAATTAAGTTCGGAAGAAAGAAGGTATATTGGAATTTTTTCAAATAGTAGTGAAAGTACATTGAATTCTGGCCATTCATCATATTTCACATGTCCCACTAAACTCATATTTGCTTCAATCGTACATATTTTAGCCACACAACACAGGTTACATGTCCCACTAATTAATATTCACTTCATTAATATATATACTTTCGGTTGCTTAACACATTATACGTGCCCCACTATCTCTAATTTTGAGTTACGACACATGCCACCTGCACCATCTCTCTCCCAATCTAAATTCGTTCATCCTCTTTTTTAGTTCTTAAAATTAAGTTATATGATTATATTGAAATTATTTTTAAATTTAAAGTTTAAAATCCTTTGTAAAAAATACAATCTCTAATTTTAGATCCATTTTGAGTAAATTTGATTTATGTTTCAATAAATTTTTAAAAATTCAAAGTTCAAAGTGGAAAAATTATTGTTCTTTTCTGAATATTTATACATGTGGCTATAAAGTATAAGTTTATCCAATAAAGTTCAGAGAAAAAAATATTTTTTGTTTTTACAATAGTTCAAAATATTATGTGTCTGTAAATTACAAAGTTTAATATTTTAGAATAAAAAGAAAGTACATTGAAACCACATAGTTCATCTAATAATGGTTAAAGTAAAATGAATTCAGTCACGCAACACCATGTGTCTCACTAAATCATATTTACTCATTCACACATATTTCAGCCACATAATACATGGTATGTGTCCCACTAATTCATATCACCTCACTCACATATATTTTTGGCAACTCAAAATAGGCCCGTGCCCCACTATCTCAAATTTTAAGTCACTTGGCACATACCATCTACAACTTGTCCTCTATTCTAAACCAAATTACAAAGGTCAACTATTAAAGTTCTGAGAAAGAAAGTGTTTTGTATTTTTGCAACTATTCAAAGTGCTTTCTGGCTCCAATAATGTTCAGAGAAAAAAAGTGTTTTGTGTTTACTAAGAATTTGTTGCGGATGAACTATTTACATGTAATGTCCAAGAATTGTGGAAAGGTCAAAGATGAAAAAGAGAAATGTACATACATTAGTTAAAGTTCAGAGAGATGTACATAATAATGTTTCAAGAATTGAAAAAAATTCTGAGAAGCTTATGCCGACTTCAGAAAAATCCTTCTGGCATTATAAATGTTAAACAACGTATGAAGTCTAATATGCAATTGAGGTTGGTATATATGCTTGTCAAAACATAAGTTCACAGACAAATAAGCAAACTGTAAATGCACACTACTACAGATTTTGGCTATTACCACGCTTTAATATTTTACCACGCTTATTAATATGACCGTGGTAATTAATCAAATAAAACTTGGTAATTGGTGCGTACGTAATTGGCGTAGAACCTATTACCACGCTTCAAAATGGAAAGCGTAGTAATAGGTTAAGTTCAAAACGGTTGCCGTTTTGAACTTAACCTATTACCACGCATTTAAATCCAAAAAGCGTGGTAATAGGTTACACTATTACAGATTCTTCTTTTAACCACGCTTCAGTTTACCAAGCTTTTACCTTTTACAACGTTTCATAACACAAAGTGTGGTAAATAATATAAATGAAGCGCTTCAAAGAAAAGACGTCATAATAAATGATGGACATGTTCACATATTACCACGCTTCACAATCTGAAGCTTGGTAAATAATACTCATAATTAATATTATACATCTTCTATCACCATTTTTCATATATCACCACGCTTCACATGAGAAGGCGTGGTAATTGATGTTTGATTTCTTCACTTTTTAGGACGCTTTACATAATGAAACGTGCTAAATAATAATAAAAATTAATATTTTATATTATTCCCCTCTCTCTCTCTCTCGCTTCTTATTCTCATTACCCATCGTTCTCTCTTCTTCTCACCCGCTTCCTACCAAAGCTCACTGGTGACAAATCAAAGCCGGTCATCGATGGCCGCTCCTTCGAGGATGCTGTTGAAGTCCACCTCGGCGGCTCTCCA
The DNA here is from genome assembly GCA_002312845.1 of Kalanchoe fedtschenkoi. Lineage (NCBI taxonomy): Eukaryota > Viridiplantae > Streptophyta > Magnoliopsida > Saxifragales > Crassulaceae > Kalanchoe > Kalanchoe fedtschenkoi. The sequence continues at coordinate 367,514 of NQLW01000040.1, read as the reverse complement.
CCTGTTCGCCAAATCAAAGCCGGTCTTGAACCGGCTCCCTCTGCGTGCTTCAGCCGGTCTCGCCATCCAATCCACCTTCGCGAAATTTACAGATCAGCCGCCATCGTCTGCCGCAGCAGTCTCTCCAAAGCAACAGGTCAGCCATATGATTGATTTCGGCGAGATTCAGTCCGATCCGCAGATCCCACCGACGAATCCTTCACCGCCTCAACCATCCACACCAGATTGATTGAATCACCACTGCCTAATCAGATCTGGCGGTCATCACCGTCATGGCCAGATTTACTTCACAGCCAAAGATTTACTTCACGCAACCTCTGACTCTCCCTTTTCAAATTCAAACCCCTAAATGCTACATTTGTTGAACTCGGTTTTCTCAAGCCTCATTCCTTGGTAATTTACATCTCTAAAATTTCAATTTTCATTTAATTGTTTAGTTGCTGAAATTTACCTTACACCAAATTCTATGGGTTTGGTTGCTCCATTTGTCACTGAGTTTATCTACTTTTGCTATCGGATTTATTTGAAGTTGAGACGTATTTTCTTTTATTTTGTTCATTTGGCTTCAGATTTGGATGGTTAAAGAGTTATGGGGTAATGTGAAGACGTTCTTGTTTCTGGTCTCAAAGAGAAGAATTATATATAGCAGAGCTCCTATGCTCATTTTGTGCCTGCCTCTAGAATCCAATTTATAAATGAGACTAGTCTTTGAGGAAAAAAAAAGTGATTGATTGTGTGTTGAAATGAATAAAAAGATTCTTTTTTCATGCCAATTTGTAAATTTTTCAGCAGTATTTTATTTTTATATTTTTTGGTAATTATTAAAATAAAAGTAAATGAGACAAATATGATGATGCTAATTTGAAAAAAATAAAGCAACCTAACACCACGCTTCTTATTTTGAAGCGTGATAATACATGCTTAATCTAATACCACGCTTGGTACTTTTACCAATTACGACGCTTGTATTCACCACGCTTCACAAGCGTGGTGAATACAATTAGATAAGCGTGGTAATAAGCATAGATCTGCAGTAGTGACATCATTTAAAGTTCAGAGAGGTGTACATACTAAAATTTGTGAACTGAGAAAAGTTCAAAAAACCCTATGCAATATTAGAGAAAATACATAAGACATTATAAAGTTCAAACAACATATAAAGTCTAACATGTGATTGAGGTTAGTGTATGATTTCGAGAAATACATAATGCCAAGTCCACATATCATACTAAAATTCAAATTCTCATATCAAGTTAGGAGAAAATCAATACATCATTATGAAGTTCAAATGATTAAATAGTAAAGTTCATAAAATAAATTAAGTATAAACAATATAATTAAAGTATTGACAAATAAAACAAAGTACAGACAATATAATTAATCAATACATATCAAGTTTGGATTCTCTGAACTTTTTAAAAAATATTTAAAATGCATGTAAAACATAAACAAAAATGATCTTAAATTAAAACATATACTTTTTACGTATGATTATAAAATTTGTTTCCATAATTAATAATTATATACTTAGATAGATCAAATTGAATGTAACAAATTTAAACTTCAAATGAGTTTTGATGGACAGGGAGGGACTAACATGCACGCATGTATCCTTATGCACATGAATTTAAATGAGATTTTTTATGTATATGGTGACAAGCAGCCACACATCAGTCCCGATCCACGTGTAATCTCTGCATTTAAATCTTGAATAGTTTCGTGAAAGAAGTAAGATGAAGGGGAAATATATTGACATCTACTCCGTCCTCTTTTATATATTATTTAATCAAAATTTTTTATTTATTTTTATTTATTACTTAATAATTTTCAATGCGTATTTAATGTCAACAACTATCTCAAAATGTCAAACATTAATCACTTCATTATCATATTCAATAAAAAATATATTTCCCACCAATAATCATCTATCAATTTCACTTTTTGCATTTTTTTTATAAAAACATCAACTACCTATTCATTAAATTTATTCAACCGCGCTAGCATTAACTTCACCTTAATCTATTCAAATTAACCTTAAACGACATATAATAGAGGACGGATGAAGTACTTAAAATGTGTATTGAATTCTGTAACCAAACTTTTTTATCTTTTATCAATAAATGGTGTGTAAATTGAGCAGGGAAGAGAGCAAAGGCAATTTGTGAGCAGTCTCTATTAAAATATAATAAATAGTAGGTTGCGCGTCAGGGCTGGAAATGAGCGCTGCCACTTTCCACTTTTCGATTATTTATGCTTGCCTTCGCTGTAACGTTCCCCTGGACCATCTATCATCTATTTTCTTCTCATAACATCAACGATTAACGTCCACAAACTACCATCAAGAGATTGACTTAGTGATCTCTAAAAAAAAAATAAAAAAAAATCCACAAACCACACTTGCACTTGCACAATGCCATGCAGTTTAGTGAACCAAGTAGCTCTAGCTTAGCTAGCCTCTCGATCGGCTATAAATTCATGACCAACTCTCCCCTTTTCATCTTTCTTAACATAGCATTATTCCTCTATTGGCCAGCCAGATATATACCCCCAGGCTATCATGCACCCAAGAAGACTTCTTCAACTGTGTTTCTCCTTCGTAAGGCGTCAACGCCAACACCCCCGGCAGCCCCACCATCTGCTCGTCGCCTATGCTGCTCCATTTACCAAGTACACTTCACGCTGCATTCCTCTCCCCACCATCTCCGAGTGTGATGAGGGTGAGGATGAGGATGGGGATGAGGATGAGAGTAGAGTCCCTGACTTGGCCATGCTCTATTCTTCATCAAGGTTCTTTTTCTCAGCTCCTGGAACCTCTAGCTCCATCATAACAGACCCATCATCATCAGTCCCATATTTGCTCGGGCCGGTCAAGGTGGCGAGAAACAGCGTAGCCGTTCACACCTTGTCAGCAAACCCACACCTGGACTTCAAGAGATCTATGCAAGAGATGGTTGAGGCGAGTAGGCTGGTGAAAAAGGAGACGGCAGCCAGCTGGAGCTTCTTGCACGACATGCTCCTCTGCTATCTGGCCCTGAACCACAAGACCACGCACAAGTACATCATCCGTGCCTTTGCGGATCTCCTGGTCAATCTGGTGGTTGCTGCTGACACCACTAGCAGTAGTAATCATATTCTTGATTATGAACCATAAATGTTAAACGCCTATCCAAGTACGTCTACAGTGTAACATGCTGCATAAATAATCTCCAATTCTATCATAATCATATGCTAGCTAGTTAAGTCAAGTATAGGAATGATGTACGTGCTTGATCCATCTCAAGCAACCATACTGCTTTAAGACGTCATTAAGTCATGCATTCTATATTTTAAATGTAGCTGTTGGCGATGGATCAGAAGCAGGAGTAATAAATTTGGCGTGGGATAGATTTATGAGGAGTTTTATGACTTGAGCTGTGAAGCTCTTAGTTGGGCTCCCGCGACCTGTCTGTGTTTAATTATGTCAGATCAGTGAGTTAAGATGATGCTTTAGTGATGCCAGGACTCTCCTACTTCAACACAGAAGAAGCACACATAAATATGAAATAAATATAAGGAGACATATTTTAAATGAATCAATAGCATGTCCATGGAAGTGGAGTTGTCCACTTTAGTAGGGTAAAGTTGTAATAATAAAATCCTTGTTTATTACCAATAAGGTGTTGATCTAGTGGTATTGGGTATTGTTTAATAATCGCTTAGATACATTGGAGGTGCGCGTGAGCTGGCCCGCAGTGAGTAGAAGTGGGGAACCACTATTTATCTTTTTTTTAAAAAATATCCTTGTTTATTTATAAGAATGTGAGTCAATCCAATCCAACTCAAATTTCAATTAACACACTTTAAATAAGTTAGATGTAAAAATTAAGGTAAAGTACACAATGGGATATATGCTATCACCATTTTCAAAATTATAGTCATCACTATTGAAATAAATTATATTTTGGGGTTCTTGTGTTAGAATGAAATTTACAATTGACATCTATAATTAATAATTATGAATTATAATTCAATCCTCACAATAAACTATTTTGTATTAATAAAATTTATTTCTCTTTTTACAAAAACAAACTATTTTTTTTAATTTGATAGAGCCAACCCTAATTCAATTGAAGAAATAACATTTTGTCTGACCCCCATATCTGACTTCTCCCAATTGAGGAAGAAAGTAGGTTTGTTCAAGGTGCACGACATGTAATAGATAACAAACTCACTATTCCAATATTCATTATGCTCACCTCGTGTTTAACAGTTAATACAGCAGCATAAAGCAAACAATGATTTTGACACCAACAACAATTCGATTTTAATGTTGAACACCATAAGTGATCGACGACCACATAGGAATTTAAACTAAAGACATCTAATTTTTAGTCAAGTGCATGAATATCTCATCCTATTTGTTCGGTTCATTTTATTGAATATGGTTTGTTTGATTTTATATTGGTTAAATTTATAATTGAATTGAATTGAATTAATTTTTTTGCTTTGGTTAAAACGAAAAAAAATGAAATTTTTTAAAACGATGTAATTGTGTAAGGACTGAATTCAAATTTATAATTATTAATTAAAAGTTTTAATTATAAATATAATAATTACATACGATCTCGCAATATAAAATGACTGTGAATTTTAACATTCAATAATGATAACTGTAATTTTTTTAAAAAGATAATACATACCCTCAATTTGTACTTTTCCCTAGAATTATTTATGTGAGTTCAATTTGGGTCTACCTATTTGATACTTCTAGATAACCAAAATTTAAATCAAACATAAAAATAAGTTTGGATTTGGATCAATCCAAAGTCACTTTACTTAAAACCAAAAAGTAACCAAACATATCTAACTCAGATATACTAATGCAACTTAATTTAATATGTTTGGATTGGATTTTGAATCAACAACAATTTCTCACATTTTTAAACGTAAATATTTCTTTGTAATACTTCTGGATGGAACAACCGAGTCTCTTCAAACTCTAGGTGTCTGTAATACTTCTGGATCGAGTATTCAAGTCTCTTCAAAAGTAAATAGAAGAAGGAAAAAGTTTGCTCGATAAGCATATTGTTTTTCGGGTGATTGAGAGTACAAGTCCGAGCAAGTTCTTGATGGTGCAGTATTTCATCCCTAAAAGAGTGGAGGATCAATAATAAGTTAAAATAACTATTATTCAATAAGTATGGTTGAACAGAAGGAGTGATGACTTGCCCAAATAATTTGACTCGTATCGCCAAAATATTAAGTTCTAAAATAATAAATGGTTAGGTGGGGTTGATCAGGCCAAAAAGCATTCCTAGAACACTAATTCACGTACACTATCAAGTATTCTTACTCATGCAAATCTACAAGATATTTCAATTACTAAGCCATGAGTTTATGATATTAGTGTGTTAACTCATCTCACACATCAATATCTAGCTCCTAGGCCTTTTCTTGACCCACCTACTGAGTACTGACTAATATTCTTCTGGTATTGATTCATACTAAAGTTGCTGTCAAAAGAGTGAGACGTTTAACTTTCTGGAGTTGAATAAAGGTATTTTTAGAATTCTTATTCATCACTTAGCAATAACCTTTTAATCTTACCTTTGGTTAATGGACTTGAATGACTCTGACCATGCTAAGCAAATAAGTAACTCTGATTCTCACCTTTGCTCTGGTTCATACTAAGCATAAAGGATAAGATTTGTCCCGACTTTGACTTTACCACTCAACCTCCTTGATAACCTCTGATTCTCATCTTCAGTAGCCAATAATTCAGCTGTGACTACAATCAGATCATAATCTTAATCACTTAAGATTCTCACCTTGGTTGATTGAGTACATGACCATTGAGGGTGGTAAAGTCTAAGGCCTTCTATCATACATATCATATGTCTAATATTTTACCATGTAAATTCTAAGATAAAGAATATAAAGTAAAATAACTAAATAGAAAATAATAGTAAAGAAATAATTCATAAATTTTAAGAGACTTTTTGATCTCTTTGAGAATGAATTGGTGATGACTTGATTCTCTCGAAAGGTTGTTTAAAACTTCATTACATGGTGCACAGAGCTAGTGGAGAAGGAAGGAATCAAGAACCGTCGAATGAGGGAGGATTCTCTCCAAGAATCCTCATTGAATGCATTTCGTAACATATTTCATGCAAGCCAAAAAACCTTACTTGGCCGAGTAAAATATGATGAAATCCCATACTCCAAGTAAGGGCATAAAATTGTTAAATGCTCATAGTACTCATATGCTGCCTCCTCAGGTTCTTACTTAATTATGCATTTCTTGTTCTTAATTTGAGTGGCTTTAACAGCTCGCAAATATTTTTCAAGAAACTTTTTCCGCAACTGCTTCCAAGTTGTGATACCACCTGTAAGCTTGTACAAAATCCACTCTCCGGTTCTCCCACCTTTTTGTTTTAAGGGGAAAAACCCAAAAGGGGCCCTGAACTATCACCGCTTACCCAATTGCGGTCAGAACTACCATGATTTCCAAAAATGGTGCAATGAAAAAAAAATGGACTGATTTTCTAAATTAAAATGTACCATTACATTCCAAATCTAATATTATTATAAGACTTAGATTTGTGTGTAAAAATTATGTCATTTGATTACCAAAAGACGGCGTGTTCTTTATGTGTGCAAAATGATATAATTTATTTTGATAACCAAACGATATAGTTTTCGCACACAAATCTAAGTCTTATAATAATATTATGTTAGGAATGTGATGGTAAATTTTATTTTAGAAAATCAATCCAATTTTTTTTTCATTGCACCCTTTTTGGAAATCGTGGTAGTTCTGACCGCAATTAGGTAAGCGGTGATAGTTCAGGGCCCCTTTTGGGTTTTATCCCTTGTTTTAAACCTCTTTTGTTTAATAAAGTTTATCCTTAAAAAAAATCCACTCTTTATACAAATCAAGAAGAGAAAAATAAAAAACCATTAGTTTATATTGACTGGTTCTTCGACAACTGTAGCTTCATAGTAGTGAAAATTGCATGAAACTCTCCCAACTGTCTTTGGACATCTTCTCATAGTGTCTCTTTGAATTAGAGAATAGGTGAATAGTACACCCTTAATTTAAAAAGTTGCTACATCTTTATTGATCTTTGTTGGGCTGAATACATAATGACTACTAAATAAAAGCTAGAGTACTTCAAAAGCTTATCATTGTCCTCTGACTAAGTGGTGCTTTCACCTCCATATTCGCTCAATCTCGTAATAGGTATGGTCCAGATGAATACTGCTGTTCCCTCATGGGATCACCCAGGTAAACCCTTCTTAACCTCAGCTGCATACTCATATCTCACTAAGCATGATGAACTCCTCAATTGGGCATTTATATCTTTATGCAAAAATAAGGTGAACCTAAATGGGGTTTTATGACTTGGCTTGTGTATCACAAAAGATTGAACACAAAATAGAGACTACTGAAAATTAGCATATCAGTAGATCAAAATTGTGTTCTATGTGAAAAGGAAGCAGAAACTTTAGAGCACCTGTTTTTTTGCTGCCCAGTTTCTGAATTGATTTTCCATAGATTAATTCTGAAGGTGGGCATCCAAAATTCAGGTGGCTCACTAAATGATATTCTTAACTTTATATCCGGTCATCTTACAGAAAGAAAGTTTGGAAGATGGCTGGAAAAGCTGCAATTAGCCTCGCAATCTGCATCTTATGGAAAGAAAGAAATGGTAGAGTTTTTAAGGGAGAAAAGAACAATGTGGAAAGTTTGATGCAAGAGGGGGTCTACAGAATTTCTTTTATGCTGTCGAAGATCAAAAACCTCAAACTAACTACTAGGAATATGGCATGAGCTAAACAAACTGGTATCAATCCCTCAGTTTGGAAAAAAACAGGGCAACAGATAGTAAGATTTTCCCTGAACCAACTTACAACAGGAGGAGGGATGCTGCAGACTACGTCAGGTTCATGAGAACCTCAACCCAGTAAAAAAACTGTTCTGGATATGGGCATAATTCTCTAGTTCCCTAGAATATAACAGGTTCCCTGCTATTTTGTGATTAAGTCAATCGCAAGCCACCTTATGGCCGATTGTTCCAATGTTTTCCCTGGCTTTCTTATTGCTAAATTCAATAACTCAGGTTGAGTTTTTTACCTGGAACTGTGTGTTCCATGGAGTTAGATGATATGTAGTTGAATCGAACGCTTATAAATGGTTACCTATTTTTTGGAATATACCCTCAATTTTTGCAAAAATAAATAAATAAATATAGTTTAATGACAAGACACTACCGAATAAATTTTTTTTCTTAAGTAACCTTTTTATAAAGTATTAAGCAAATATATACACTTTCATCATTCATTACTCAAAGAATTTTGAAGATAAGAATTGCGACATTCTCTTAGCTACCAGGAACAACCATTCTTAAGGTAGCTTGAACATACTATATGAGCAATCTTCACATTTTTCAGCAACTGATCTAAAACTTAAGTTCACTTGAATGCATTGGCTCTGATACTATGTTGAATTTTGGGCCGATTCATATTGAATTGTATCCCACTTGTGACTCAAAAGCTTAGTAAATCATGATTCAACAATTCAAAATGTCTCTTGGTGCATTTCTTTTATAATGTCTCTTGGTGCATTTCTTTTAGAATTTGTCTTAGTGCTTTCTTTACACAATCCAAACAATTGAATCTATAATCTAATAAGGAATCAAATCTTATGCTACTATGCCAAATGCCACCAATCATATACGATGTCATTTTTAATGTAATTTTCTAAACTAAACACATTCAAAATGATTGAAAGGAAAATTTGGAAGAAAGTGGATTTCCTCATGGATTTCATCCTATTTTTCCTTATTTGGTTAGGGGTGAAAAATGATGGGAAAATGGTAAAGCATTTTTTATTTTATACAAATTTTTCTTCCTATTTTCTATCTAATTTTCCTACAAACTTTCATTCTCATTTTCTCATAAATTTTCCTTCGTATTTTTCACCAAATTTTTCTTTCTATCAAATTTTTCCTAAACCAAACACAGCCTAAATGAAATTCATTATTATTTTCATTTTATGTTTTCTTATTAAACCAAACAAACCTAAAATAAGATGAAATCTTTCAAAATTTTCATTTCCCTTCCATTTTTAACCAAATTTTCCTTTTCACTAAAATTTCCTCAAACCAAAAACAGCCTTAATTGACTGAATAAAAAACATACAACCATCCTTATAAATTTAATTTATGAGTTTATCATTCAAAATGAATTCATATGTCCAATAAACTCCCAACACTTGAAGAAGAGGAGACCACACAACCTAGTAAGTATATTCAGAAAAAGCATTACGTGTCTCATTCATGGCACATGAAGTAACGTGCTGACTTCATTTTATACAAAACCTGCGGAATTCGTCCTGAAAAAAATTGGATAGTCGTTTAGGATGAAAAAGGACATAACCACAATGCGTTCGAGGAGTTTATAATTAATCAAATCACACAAACTGTCTTGGATCGGTGACATTGATCCTCCAATGCTCGCCCGGCAACCCACTCAGCCTCGCCATTTTCCGATCCCACTTCAACTCCACGTTCCTCTTTTTTGTCAGTCCGCAATACCCCTTCAACCCCTCGTCCATGCCGTCGTACACTCTCCACCACCTCCTGTGCGCCACGTCACTCGCGTAAACCCTCTGGTCTGCTATGTCCCAGTTGCAATCGTAGTCTCTGTAGCACAGCCATGGCTTCAGCCCCAGGTAATGGATGGAGTAGAGCTTCGGTGGATCTGACCCGAATAGCTGATTCTTCACGCTCGCCTCCGCCGACGTGTTGGACCAGAAGTTCTTCAAGAAGTTGACCCTCCGAGGCAGCCGGTGCCACCACACGAAAACCTCATTCAGAAACCCCTGATCACCGCCATTGTAAGAGACGATGTGCCTTCGGCGCTTCATGAGATGGTGAAATGTGCAGTTGGAGGGCTCCAGGACCATCACGCCAGAGTTGAAGATGGAGTTGTCATTCCCGACAGCCGACATTTGCGGGAAGCGGAAGAGGGGGTCGAGGTTGCGCAGGACGATGATGTCGGAGTCGATGAAGATGATCTTGTGGTAGTCAGTGAGCTGCCAGAGGCGGAACTTGCTGTAGTTGTACTCGTTGTAGGAATTCTTTTCAGCACGTGGGTTGCGAATCCGCTTGATCACTCGGATCTGCCACCCGGATTTGATGAGGGCGGCCCGCGTGGCTGCCGAGATCGAGTCGTCTATGAGCAGGATAAGGTCTCGTTTGGTTCCGGTTTGGAGGAGGGTTTGAGCCAGGGTTATGGCACCGCACACGTACGCCTCCGTCGAGTGAAGGACCGTGGCGTAGGCTTCCCTTCGAGACTTCAAGGCCGTGTTTGGACGCACCTTGTAAACTCGATCGACTAGCCCTGCAGGCAACAATTTCATCTCAATTAATTTACAACTATCATTTCACAACAATAGAAATAATTTCGGGTTCATGTTTTGCGTATTCAATCGATGTCAACTTGATTTTTATATCAAATATTTTTTTTTGAAATATTATATAAATGTTATGTAACATAGTCACATCGATAACTTTGATAATATTTTTGTATTAAGGCATCCCATTGAAACAAATTCAAAAGCGAGTTTGTGTCATTCTACCTAGAATTTGTGGTCATATAGTGTTATCATTGTCATAAATTTCATTTTAACAAAATTTTGACCACTTTGAAACAAATCTTTCAAATAGCTTCGTCAAGAATATCATAAATTAAATATCAATTATCATGTTTCACAGTTGAAATCATGTTAATTGATATATATAAAAATATTCAAGATAATTTTTGAAGCGTGGTAAATAATATATATATATATATATATATATATATATATATATATATATATTACCACGCTTCATACACTCTGAAGCGTGGTAATTGATTATATAGAATATTTCATAGATATTAATTATCACGGTTTACAATTTTGTAGCGTGGTAATTGATATTTTTAAGAACTGTTCGTTCGTGTAGACGAAGCGCTTCGGTGTCAGATGATCATGAACCTTCTCCCATATTTAAACGAAGCGCTTCGAATTCTCACACAAAGCTTGCTTTGAAGCTTCAATGGGATTCCCTTATGACTTCTTACCCTCTATATTTAAGTGATTTATATTTAAAATTTAATTTACCTAAATTTAAGTTATTTGAGTACTAGAGAAGAGGTGGAGTAACTTGTGGAATAAATATTGTGTTGAAAAAAGTAGAAGGTAGGTTAGGGTATGGTTGATTATTTTGACGTCACCCCAAAGTAGAAGGTAGTGAGGCATTTTCTTAAATCAAGGTCTTAGTTGCGGCTTCGCTATCCTACAACAATCCTTTTCAACAACTCTTCGTTTCTTTCTTTTTTTAAGTTTTTTTTTGTTAGTGTGAATGGTAAGGCAGTGAGAAACTCGTATAGTATGGACATGCAGTCGCTATCCACCCCAACCCACACACAGTCATAGCTAGTTAGATTGAATATCAAGTCAACAAAACATATAGCTTAGAGATCAAGTCACCTAATCCATACCTTCTTCCCAAAGCGGCATGGCCAACTGACATGATCCGACCGGCAAGGCCATCTTCTCCTCCAACATTGTCCCCTTTGGAAGGTAATACCACCAATCCATTTCCCTACCAACCATGTCATCACACCTGAACAACTCCAACATCGGCCTGCACTTGCTCAGCAAAATGACTTTTACCTTCCCTTTACGGTCCCTTTTGCCTCTCTCCGCTGCAACTTTTGCGGCTATTAGGTTCACTTGTAGCCTGAAAACATCCCTGTTCCTTCCAGACTTGCATGGCAATTTTGCAACTATCAAGTCTAGAGCTACTAATTGGGTTTGAGTTGGAGGCATTGGGAGTTGTGGACAGGATGAGCCTTCCATCTCTTCCTCCTCGTCGATCCATTCAGGGAATAAGTGTTTCCATTCGAATAAGGGAGACACGCGATCGAAGGGGATTGGGATTAATGTATGCCCCCATTCACTTGTGTCTTCATGCTCCATGTTTATCATCCCTATTTTCATCCCTCTCCTCATTTCCTTCAAGAAACTCGGTTTTTCGGTCTTGTTCCGCAGCACTAGCACCTTTTTTTGTTCCTCCATAGATTTCATCTTAATCTCTTTTTCGTCCTAGGGTAAGAATAATGAATAAAAAGTGGGAACATTATTCTCAGCATGTTCAAGAAAATTGGAATTTAAACAGGCAAGAAAAGAGAATAATAACCAAAAAAAAAAATATGCATGATGCATGCATGACCCATTTACTGAAATGGCGATCAAGTTGAGTAGAGGGCTTACCTTACCTTGGGTTGGCATTCACTTTGGGAGCATCGGCGAAACGAAGCAACGTTGTGTCTGTAAACTGAGGCTGGAGTAGACGTGGGTCGGAGTATGAGGTCCATGTAGACTATAAGAAAAAATGCCAAGAAGAGAAGGTTAACTCTAATGACCAGAGCTTTGGAAGGAGCTGCTGACTTAATCATATTGATGAATCGAAAAC
>NQLW01000040.1:320549-354957 GCA_002312845.1 Kalanchoe fedtschenkoi | reverse complement strand
GCATATATATATATATATATATATAGAAAGAGAGAGGAGATGTGATGAGCACACGAATGAGTTAGGGGAAATGTCACAGAGAGTTGTTATTTGTTGAGTTTAAGTATACGTTGCAGTTAGATTACTTAATCGGAGTAGAAGAGAGAGACCAATGTGAGTTGAATTAGTTGCCGGAGGAAGAAGATTTGGCCGTAGTGGTTGGTGACACGTGGTATACAGTAACTAATTCCATCCTAACGACAGCCTACCGTATATTGATGTTAGGGCTGTCTATGGCTCGGTTTCGAAATTAATTTGTTCTGTTTTGTATTTTTTAAAATAAAATATTGAACAATTTTACTTTTTTTTTCAGTTTTGAACCAAATTATTATTTTTTGGTTTGGTTTGATTTGAAATAATTAAGCCATTTAAATTTTTAATTTTTTTATTGATTTTAAAATTATATGATCTAAATCCACAATTAAACTATAAACAATTTTAAAAAATAAAGTACTTTATTAACTTATCAAAAAATCAATTGCTAAATACTAATAAACTCAATTTAAATATGCAAGTATTAAATAAATATAACACGGAAAATGGGATATGAGGAACCACCTTAAATAAGTTAAATAAGGGATCGGACAAAAATACATATTTTTGTTCTTTTTCTTTTAAATTTTAGGGTGTTTTAGGATTTTAACATTTAGCTTTAGGGTTTTAGAATTTTCATATTTTATGATTTTAGGGGGTTTTAGGATTTATAAACACTTGGATTTATGATTTTTAAATTTTAGAATTTAGGATTTTGTTTTGTATGATTTAAAGGTTTTATGGTATTTAGAATTATGCCTTAAACATCGTAAAACATTAAAATGAAATAACGATTAAGTGAAATGTGATGTTATTTTGACGATCTCTTATATAACTTATATAAGGTGCCACCTTATATCGACTAACGCCTAAATTATATAAAAGGTTAATATGATTTTGAATTTACATATGATGAATTTATGTAATTATATTATTCAGTAAAGCATATATTATTTTCACTACTAATTTAATAATTTGAATTCCGGTTTGACCTAATAGTAAATTACCAAAAACAAAAATCAAATCAATATAGTCTTAAAATTTTGGTTTAGTTTAGCACCCGAATCTTTAACTATTACCGAATTTTTTATACCGAAACAATTCGGTTTAGTTCAATTTTCGGCTTGAATATAATAATGACCAGCCCTATTCGCTATCTACGAACACTCTTCAGTCAATATTGAAAGAAATAAAAATATGTTGTTTTGAATTTATTCGATCAAGTATAATAAAGTTATGAGTTGTAGTGACTGATCTCGAAATTCACCTTGCTTCATATTTCCTCCCTACTTTTCTCTCATCATTTAAAATATTTGTTTCAAATTTTGAATATAAATTATTTAAAATATAAGTTTTAAAATTATAATAAAAAATATTATCTAAATTGAATCAGTTACGAATATAATATTTCAAATAAAAATGGCAAATCAAATCATCATCTTAAATGAAAACAAAGAATGTCAATCTCTTTGACAAGAATCAAATTTCAACTACATGAGTTTAAAATAATTTTAAATATTTTATGGTGTAACAGTCTCGCATCAATATCTTAGTTTAACTCAAGGGTGGGAAAAAATATATAATATAATATAATAATATATATAATTATTTTTTGTTAATTCATTAATTCTGTTCATTTCATATAAGGGAATTCTGAGATTAAAATTTAAGACTTTATTTTTTAAATAAAAATATGTTTAAGTTTTATAATTTTAATGGTTTAAAGTTAACGAATTTCAAAGTTTAGATATTGATGAAGTTATGAGTAAGAGTTTAGTGCATGTCTGGTTTTCAAGGTTTATGATACTAAGGTTTACAAAGGGTTAAGGATTAGGGTGTTCATGAATTGTGGTCTAAAGTTAAAGGTTTGAGAGAGTTTTAAGGATTTCATTAGGGTTTAGGAGGATTTAAAAAAGTTGAAAATTAAAAGGATTTTAATGGTCAAACAGTTATCAAAAGAAGGTTTAGAGGGTATTCGAGCGTATATGGCTTAGGGTTTGTAGGATGTACGGATTGGGGTGAGGGTTTTAGGGTTGGGGTTGAAAAAATAGTTCAAAATCAAAGGATTTTAGAGGTCAATTAGAATGTATAATAAAGTTTACAGGGTTTAAGGTTTGGGGTTGAAGTAACAAAGAGTTATATGTTGAGGCGACGCTAAAATATTGTATTAGATTGCGATAGGTCTTTAGGGATAGGATTCTTATGTATTAGAATTAAGACTTAATGGGTGTCTAAGTTCAGGGTTCACTGTTCTGAAGGGTTTAGGGTTTCAAAGGGTTAAGGTCTTAAGGGTTGCAATGCGTTTAAGTTAATAAAAATAGCTAAGTCCCAAGGCAACATTACATTAGTGTTGCTTTGGCTATCAACGGTACATTATCAATGCTTTATGTGTCAAATGTACAAATTATGCAACACAATACGATTTAGTATTGTAAAAATGGGGACAAAAGGATACAAATGTCGTGCATTACAACCTAAGACAATGCATTGTTTACGTTATATATATGATGTGTTGCATTAAAGCACCTAAGGGAATGCAAATTCGGTTTATTATAAAATTTGCATAGCCTATTGATCATTTTCCTGTATTGCTTTAAATTTAATTTCATGTCTTATTACTAAAAACAACGATGGTGGTAAGTATTCCCGTCTGTAACGTGAGTGTCTTGGATTCGATCCCTCACAACGTCACCAATTCGATAACACTGTCATTCAAGTTTGATACAAATACATTTTATAACAAAAGAAATTAACAAAATATCAAAATTAGTAATTAACAAAAGAAATGGCAAAATATAAGAGGGTTTTCAAAATTAGAAAATCTTTTAAAAAGCAAGATTCTGGAAACAAAAAAATGAAATCAGACGGAAAACTTACAATTCATGTTATTTTAACTTGTAAATGTATTGATTATCAATAATAGGAATAAATTTATTTTATTAATGTGGACTGAATGGTTGATCTATGGCATTACAAGGAGCGCTCGTGTAGAGCTACAAATGAGTATTCATATATGTGAGCTAGATTTTGGTGAGACCAAATTATTCGGTCTAATTTATAATTAAATCATTTAATTTACGACTGTTCTTGATTGGCATTTAATGGCTTTATCTAATTTTAATGTTTTAGACTTATTTTAGGTCTTAACGTGAAAACATGCTAAAGAATGGAGTTTTATAAAAAAAATCAATGTAGTGCACTATTTTGTTTCATGAACCTGTTAAAAAACTACTCAACACCAAAATAAACTATTATTTGGTACACTTAAAAACAAAGTGAAACAACATAACATGAGTATACAATTATTGCTAAGATTAAAAACATTCTTCGAATCTCTTCAAAACATGACATTCTTCAATTGTATATGTCCGCAACATATATAATGTCGATCGTAGCTCCATTTTCTTCCAAATTTGTAAAATAAAGAAATTTTCATCAGTTTCATATTACACAAGATATATAAGTGATTAATTAAGTAAATTATGCCAAACTGAAGGAGGTGCATATTGTACAAGTATAAATGATCATCTTTCAATGCTTTAACAAGAAGAGACAACATTTAGTATTGTTCTCTTATTTTGTACTCATGCTCTACTTAGTGCTGTAATTAACCAAATACAACAGCAACAGACTTACAATCTTGTGCTTTGATTGTATGTTCTTGGGCGACTAACATCTAGCGATAGTCTTATTAAAGTAGGTAGACAATGCTGAACTGAGAGTCTTGGTATGTCGATCAAATACAACAGCAACAGAGTCAACTTATCATTTCGCATTCTGAGCTCATTGTGAGGCATAAAACTCATAAATCATAGCACTAAATTAGACACAACAGACTAACAAAGGCATAAAATCATTCAGTACATACAAATTTCACTCATAACAGGATCAAGTGGAGACTAGACACAAAAATAACTAACATGCGCATAAAACTCATTCAGTACATACAAATTTTATCAGTATGTCGACCAATGAAACCTGAGGTACCCAATTAGGTATAAAACTCAGTTGTACTCTCAGTATGTTGATAAAAAAAACTAATCATATATCCAAACCAAATATCACTCTCCAAATCTGGCAATCAGAACTCAGAGACACAACACCAATCTCAAGCCCTAAAACAACATCCATTAAACATACAAAACAAATATTTTAAATATCTTTACTACAATTGATTCAGCTCACCACCACACAGCCCTAAATCCAAGAAATCCACTACCTGAAAAAACCAAAAAGAAAAAACCTTGTTCAAAATCATAGCGTAAACCTCACTCACATGATTCCTGTTGCAATCTTCAAACCCAACTCATCAAATTTCCAGTGAAGATTGAATAGCTGATACCATTTTGCTCAAAATTCCCACCTTTCTCTTGTAATAAAAAAATCAAGCGGGTGTTACAAAATGATTAAAATAAAAATTTCCTATTTCATAACAAATCGATTGATTATTAGAGATGGATGTAGCAAAAAATCAAAACAACAAAAAGAGCAAATCGATTAGTGGATACACAAACTTTTCAGTGGCGGCCTGGCGGGTGTTACTCACAATCACAGTCACAGTAGCACGTCGCCACTATCAATGACAGCTGGCAATCGATAATCGGCATCGGCACGAGTTGGCAGACAGCGGAAAGAAACCCTACAGCTACAGTAGAAAAATATCAAAAAATGAAGTAAAATAGGTCTGTTGTGTAATCAAAACTACAACTTTTAACTAACTCCGTTTCAGATTAGAATTTTCTGATTTTTAGACCGGACTAGAACCCAAAATCCTTAAAACTCAAGGTCTGAAGATCGGATCATAATCAACCGGTCCAATTCGATCTTTTTCGGTTCGATTCCGGGTCATTTTTTGGTCCGGACCTAATTTTGTACATCCCTAACTGTTGATGCTCAGTGTGATTCAGTCACGCCTCTTATTTGGGCTGCAAGTCATGATCGGCCTGAGGATGTGAAAGCTTTGCTAGAACATCATAATGTGAGCATGCAACTCTTTTTTTATTTTATTTAAGATTTCCAAACATTTAGTGCTTACTTTCTTAACCATGCTTACTTTTAGCCTAATGCAGAGACTGATGATAACATCACTCCATTATTATCAGCAGTCAGGACTGTGGAAAAAAGTCTGAGAATGATGGTTCTAGAAAACGGAACTCAAGATCAGAATTAAAGGGCAAGAAGATAATTCTTTGCTACAAGTGCAAGGAGTCAGGACATATGAAGAAGGATTGTCCAATGTCGAATAAGCAGACTGATGGAAAAATGGAGAATCATCAAAGTCTGTGAATGTGGCACATAATGATTTTGATTGCAGTGATGGCGATATGCGTTCGGTTTCAACTACTCAGTTCGTAGATGCTTGAATCCTTGATTTGAGATGCTCTTATCATATCACGCCCAGCAGGAAGTGGTTCTCCACATACATGTCAGTTAATTCTGATTCTATCTATCTAAGTGATGATAGATGTTGCAATATTGCTGATATTGGTGAAGCCAGAATTAAGATGCATGACGAGATGAGAACACTGTGTGATGTTAGACAAGTATTTGAATTAAAGAAGAATCTTATATCTTTGGGCACTTTTCATAAAAATAATTTTATTCGTAAGGCATATAATGATAAGAAAACCATTAGGGTTGTTAAAGGTGCGTTGACTGTGATGCAAGGAAAGATGACTATAGAGAATATCAATAAATTGTTAAAGAGCAGGATATTCACTAAGGTGTAGATTTACAGGATATCTATAAATTGTTAAGGAGCAGGATATCTATTGATGACTGTAGATGATCTATTGATGACGTAGATATTTCCTAAGTGAGATATTTCCTACAGTCATCTTTTCTCCCACTTTGAGGTATGAGATACCCCGAATTTTATCTCATAAGGAGCAGGATGTTCACTAAGGTGTAGATTTGTTGGTTATAGCTCATATACTGATAAAGGGCTTATGTCAAAGTAGAGCAGGAAGTGACATAGAGTTGAATCTCAGTGGATGGTGACAACAAGGGTTTGTAGTTGTGGGTCAAGATTAAGTGGGCTTGTGACTGTGGGACCAAAAGTCCGCGTATGGTATAGGAATAGGGTTTCTATTACAAACATCATGTAACTGTAACCTAATAGGGTATGACATACTCAATAATACATAGCCGTTCTTCTACTCCGAGGACGTAGACACACTGCCGAACCTCGTTAAATCTCGTATACTCTTTACTATTTTCTCTCTTATTAGTTAACCGGAAATCTCAACAATATGTCAACTGCTCTCAAGGTGGAGAGGTATCTCAAAAAATCTCCTAACAGAGACTTGTTATGTTCTTGCTCATCTATTTTTTTTCCTATCCGCTGCCTGTGATGCAGACCGGAATTTTTATCCTAATTTCACTCGTTGGTCTGTTACCGGATATTCTATCTTTCTTAGCTCCTCTCTTGTCTTTGGAAGTGTAAAAAGCAACATGCAATTTCTCATTCTTTTGCTAAAGATGAGTATCGTGTGTTGCTAATGTGACTTGTGAATTACTTTGAATCATAAACATTCTTCACAGTCTGCTGATTCTAGTTAAGGATCCGATTCATATAGTCTCAGCCAATTGTGGAGTCTGGAGAAGCTTCGATGACAACTTTAGTAGGATGCTAGCGAAGTAGTATTTTGCAGTGTTCTAAAAATCCCCGTTTCGGATCGATTAATCGCCGATTAATCGCTAGGCGGTGTTGAAACGTTCCGCCTAGCCGATTAATTGTTTAAAACTTAATTTTTTATGAAAATAATAGTTTTTAAACATATATATTTATAATTAATTATAAAATTTATAATTAATATAATTAACTCCGATTAATCCCCGCCTAGCCGATTAATCGCTAGGCGTTGTGTTCACCGCCTAACACCGCCTAACGCTTTTTAGAACACTGGTATTTTGTATGGTTCGACTCTGAGTTTTCACAGCTGAAGAAGAAGAGGTAAGCTGTGCAGCGTGATGTTGTCGCGTTGCGAAATGCTATGGTTCATGAATTGCAGATCCAACTAGAGCGGTGTCGTTTGGATCTTACCGTTTGGAGACTTCCGCACCTTAGCAAACGTCATCGTTTCCTTCGTTTTCAGCTACAATCTGCAGGGTTTCTCCGTGTTCAGCTGTAATTGCACCTTCTTAATTTCCGTTGTCTATATATATATATATGTATAGAATGTGAATCAAACGAAAATCAGTTTGAATTTGTAAACTGTGAACCAATGTCATTCATTGATATTTATTCATCCAACGATCGAAATTAAAATTAATTTTCTTTTTAAATTTCATTTTATTTTTTACCTTCCTTAATTATTGCGATCAATTATCTCGTTTATTCATTTGATTTGACTTTTATCTCTCATACTTATCTTAGAGAATCTTTTTTATTAATTTGTGTCTTCTCTCTCTTATGCTCTTGCCGCATCACGATAAGATCTTCTTGAAGAGCTCGTATCATTTAAATGATGAAATTATGAAGCAGGGGTGTCAAACTATAGTGCGACATGATAAAAACTTTCGGTGCACATAGAAAAACTAAAGAGTTTTGGTATATTTGTTTCTAAATATTTGATGTATATATGTTTGAGTTCATCAATGAAGTTTGGAATTTATTTACACATATGGTGTATTTTCTGACAATATGAATAAATAATGATATTATTTTAAAAAAATAAGGTTCAAAACTGTGATTTTGTAGGGCAATACAAATATAATAATAGAATGAAGAACATACTAGAAAGAAAACAAATGACAGAATGGAAAAAATGACAAATTGATTAGGGTAGTTGGACCATGCTAAAACTGTGTGCTATAACTGTGATGTCTTCAAATGGCATCCTAGAATCTGACTTCTTCAGGTGCACGTATCAAAGCAGTGAAGAGGAAGTGCTGATAGAATTTCATTTCAATAAAAAGTCCTGTGTTGTCTTTTACATGTCATATAATCGAATTTTTTTTTTATTTATCACTTAAATAATTTTTAATACGTATTTAATATCAACAAATATCTTAAAATATCACATATTCATCTTTTTTATCATAATCAATAAAAAAACATATTATTCATCAATAATAATTTATTAATTTTACTTTTTGCACAAATTTTATCACAAAAGTATTAGCATCTTCTTATTAAATTTGTTAACCGCTAGTATTAAATTCACTTTAATTCACTCAAATTAACCTTAAACGATATACTCCCTCCGTCCTCTAATACATGTCGTTTACGGTTAATTTGAGTAGATTAAGGTGAAGTTAATGCTAGCGGTTGAACAAATCTAATAGGTAGGTGGTTAGCAATTTTTTGAAAAAGTTCGTGCAAAAAGTAAAATTGGTAGATGATTATTGGTGAAGAATGTATTCTTTATTGATTATGATAATGAAGTGATTAATGTTTGACATTTTAAGGTAGTTGTTGATATTAAATACGCATTGAAAATTGGTAAGTGACAAGTAAAAGTGGACAAAAAAATTCGGTTAAGTGACATGTAAAAGAGGACAGAGGGAGTATATAAGAGAACGGAGAAAATATACATCTTACATAATTGAATTTTAATAGGTTGAGAGTGGGAGAAATCTAATGCATAAAATAAAGTAAATAGATTATAAGGAGAGTGGGCGTGATTAACACACCCGCAACCCATTACTCTTATTCATTAACTACCTTAAAAACCACACAAATGATGATTCTAGGAATTGAAGACTACTAATTAAGAAGGATGAGGAGAGGCAGAATGGTGAACCACCCAACCGAGGAGGCTTTGACTGACACGCCAGCAGCAGAAGGCTTGGGCCCAGGCGCGGGGACCACAGGTGCACCCGCAGGGGGTGTACTGGGAGCCTGGTCATGTCCTGCTTCTTTATCGTTCGCATAAACCTTCACATCAAACCTGGCCCTCCCCTGGCAATGTCCGTCCACACTACTGATGAAGTAAAAGTATCCGGCAGTGTCCAGGCTGACAGAGTCATCGCCGCTGCTCCATTTCTTCACCGGGGCCGTCACTTTGCATGACTTGTACTCCTGCTGGCTCACTTGGATCACGTTCTCTTTCTTGTTGTCGTACACAAATCCTCCAAGTAAAAGTAGGAGTAAAACACAGATGTGAGAACAACTTATCATCAAAATAGGCTAGATGATGTATATACAACTAACTCACTGAGAACATCTTCGACCTGGAAGTGAATGGAGTCGACCCACTTGGTGTAGTTGACGTTGTTGGAGCTGGTCCAGACGCCGTCAGGGCCACCCACCCTGAAGTGGCTGGCGGACGAGAGAGTCAACAAAGCCGACAGCATTGTGACCAGAATCAGGCATGAAGAAGAAGCAGCAGCAGCGACTGAGAAAGAAGCCATTCGTACGTATAATAGAAGATCGATGCTACGTACTCAAAATTAAAGACGGTGAGGAATAGTATGTAGTAGAGGGAGAGCGATTTTTGAAAACGGATCGAGAAGAAGAAATGATGAGAGGATTAATTTATTGTATTTAGTGGGAGCGAGAAGATGAGGAGTATAGTACGGCTAGCCAGTAAATACCATTTCAGAAACGTTCTAATCTACGTACTACTTATTGTATGGTTATGACTTTGAATTATCTCATCTTTAAAAAAAATTTATCTAAAATTAGAATTTCAAAATAATTTATATATATACTGAAAGTGCGCATGAGATAACGAACATAAAATATAAACTTTAATATCAAGGTGAAAAAAAAATTCGAACACAACCCAATACTAGGATTTACTTAGAATAAGAGAAGGTTTTAGGTCGATAATTGATGCGTTACTTTTACCCTATAATTTAATTCTGGAATGCACAGCTGTCAGTATGATTTTGTGTCGTCTCTTACAAATGGAGTGTCTCGAGCTGTTGCTTCATCGTATTCCGTTCACATAAACATTATTGCACATTATTACTTACTATAAATGTGTAAATATGGGCTTTTCATTTTTCTACTGAATTCGAATTTGTAACTACTCCCTCTCAATCCTCTAATACATGTCAAAATCATGTAAAAATAAAATTGATAGATTATTACTGGTGATGAATGATTTTTTATTGATTATGATAAAGAAGTGATTAATATTTGACGTTTTAAGATAGTTGTTGATATCAAATACACATTGAAAATTATTAAGTGACAAGTAAAAGTGGACAAAAAAATTCAGTTAAATGACATATATAAGTATTTTGATGAAAAATCATGCTGCGTTGGTATTGCTACTTTTAAAGCTTTTCGATCTCACACCACTCTTGATCTGTTTCTAAAAATAAATTGGAGATTCAATTCTAAATAGAGACATATAATTTGATTGATCAAACATTATATGTACTGTATTTTGCAATTATTCAACACTCTCTATGCATCATCACTTTTTTATTACTATTTTGTATCTAATACAATAAAAGAATAGAGTCTGTTCGTTCGTCCGTACGACGTTCCCGGGCGGTTCAGTTCGGTTTGAATGTTAGTGATTCGGTTCGGTTTCAAATTTTAAAAAATCATTCGGTTTGAAACGGGTCGTTTCGGTCCGGCTTGAAATGTTAGTGGTTTGGTTACAGTTTTATATTTTAAAAAGGGATGACTAATAATTTGGTTGGGTTTTTAATTTTTCTCGAACCGAACCGTCGGGTCGACGGTACCCTTACTCGTTTTAAATAATAGATTATACCACTTATTTAATACACAAATTATTCATTTTTATATACTAACTTTTTAATTAACGTCCAACAACAAAAATATATTCCCTCCCTTTTCTATCATTTGTCGCTTTGGTTTTTTCAGTGATTGTTTTACTCATCATTTTTATGTGAAATATTCTGATAACCGTCATTATAATTTGTATCAATAATTTTTTGTTTGGAATTATACTTCAATATCATTTATACATAACAATTTTTATAGTCTGCAATATATTTTGATTAATTTAGGCATAAAATATATGAGTATACTCCCTCCCTCTATCCTCTTTTACTTGTCACTTAACCGAATTTTTTTGTCCACTTTTACTTGTCACTTAACAATTTTAATGCGTATTTAATATCAACAACTATCTTAAAATGTCAAACATTAATCACTTTATCATCATAATCAATAAAAAATACATTGCTCACCAGTAATCATATACCAATTTTACTTTTTGCACGAACTTTTTCAAATAAACATCAATCACTTACTTATTAAATTTGTCCAACCGCTAGCATTAACTTCATCTTAATCTACTCAAATTAACCTTAAACGACATGTAATAGAGGACGGAGGGAGTAAGTGACAAGTAAAATTGTAATGTAATTTGGTCAAATGTGTCAAGATATGAATTATTGTAACCAATCAAGAACATGGAGTAACCATTAATTTTGCAATTTCAAAAAAAGACATTTAAGGAGCGCTGTATTTAAATGTTTATTGATTCAATACCAAAAATGTTTACTGTAATTAAAAACCAATCACTACATCTTCCTAATCACATTATTCGCGCAATCTCAATGAGTCGAGCTCTGCACCTTATTCATCCAACTGAACCCTTCATCTCCCCAAACCCACCTCAACATCTGACTTCGGTGTCGGCAATCAAATTTAAGCTTTAGAATTTTCATGGAGCAATGAAATTATCTGACATTAGAGTTCGATTCAGCAAAAGCGAATCTTGTCATGGTAAAAAATAGTGACATCAAACCTGAGTCTACTTGTTGAAATTAATAAGAAAAAAATAATAAGCAATACACAAGATTTAATGATCCTACATTGTCGGGAGTAATGTGAGGTTATATATTATTTAGAGTGTTGTCTTAGCAAATTACGATTACAATCACATAATATGTAACAATAATTCTATATGCAAATTTACTAAATCACTCATGTACCTTACCGCAAGACCTCGCCCCTATAATCCAAGTCTATCTAATCTTAACCCGCAATTATTAGCATTTCTACAACGATTCACTGAGATTCATACATATATCACTCTCGCTCTCTCCGACATCAGTCTTTTATCAATATATGAGTTATACCCAACAAATCTCTATCTTAGCAAATATTTTACTTCTTAAGAGATAAAATTTAGGGTATTTCACACCTTAAAGTGGACTAAGTTCCTAATATTCTAACAGTTGTATACATTGCACAAGTCCAAACAGTGTTTGTCTGTATTAACTGGTTTGGATCTCGTGAAATCTCACGTCAATATACTTAGTCCTAGCATGATACACCTGATTTTTTGCTAAATGCACTCTGACTGTCACAATGTAACTGAACTCCACTTAATCCCACCTGAAACACCTACATCTATGTAAAAAAAATTTATATCTATAAAAAATAAATTTACGTGCTTAATTTCAACTAAAATTTTAATTTTGCTGCCCCCAAATTCAACCAAAATTTTGATTATAGAATTTTGTCCCCCGAACAAAAAATCTGGATCTGCCATTGCATGAGACGGTCTTTAGCTTTCTATAGTTAAGGAGGCAACACCTGGAACCAAATGACATGCAAGTAAGGTAACTGTTTTGTTGCGTTGCATCGATCCTGCTTGATGCATGCTTTGTTATGGTCTGGTAGTGTTGTGAGGCTGCTCATGTTCTGATTTTGTGGGGGATTTTTTAATACTACTTCCTCATTGTTTATCTTTGGCATTAATTAATTAATTTTTTTTTTTTGGAGCTGGGAAGAATCTTTTATTGATGTTTATTGGTTTATATAAGTTTGTTGGCACATGATAATCTTGATTTTGTTGAAATTTCATAGCTGCAGTAACCTACCATTTTGTAGTTGATTTTATTTTGGCTTCGAGATCCCCAATTTGTTATATATTGTGGAGACAAACACAAATTCCCTGCTTGCTCATAGTTGTGTGTTATTCGTTTCATTGGTTTCTTTGTTCTTTATTTCCTCATCAAATATAATGCTTGGGTTCTGTCGTCAGAGTTTAAAATGAAGGTCTTATGTTGATCTAATTTTTTGGAAGCCAAGCTCAGTTTCCTTTCTCATGATTCGTAGACTATTGAGAAACTGGACTTTGCGTGAGTGTAGAGCTTGCTGAGAAAGCTATATGGCTGTAATTGCACCCTTGTTTTATACCTGAAAATGTTTCAATTGTGGCTGCAAATGCACCCTTGTTTGGTTCCTGAAGATGATTTCAGGACTTGGTTTCAGCACCAAGGATGGGTAGTTCATTATCAGTTGAATCTGCAGACAATGGTGGCCTCCCAAGTGTCTTGGCGGTTGAACCCAGAGGCAGCCCTTGGCAAATGGGAATGAAGAATGGGCAGGTCCTATGATGTTATCCTGGCGGGCACCAATTATTAGATTGTGTTTCTTTGTTAACTCTTGCATGTTTCCCTCTCCTTGAAAACAGCAAGATTAACTTGTCAATCCCGGCTTTGTGCTATAAACGACGTCGTCGGGTGTACTGTTGTCCGAAACGACGTCGTTTATAGCACAAAATGACGTCGTTTTGTGCTCGTAGCAAAGCGCTGCGCAGCAACGAATCTCTGTGCTCAATCCCGCCTGCCATACTTATCAGTATAGAAAGTCTGCACAAAGGAAAAATATATAAACAAGACCGCCCTCTGAGATAAGACCAGACGAGAGAGTTACATTTGCTTTGGTGGACGAGTGAGCCAATATTCATTGTATTATAAATCAGATATATACATATATTTATCAGAAAGATTGATATCAATATTTATCAGATTGATATCAATATTCATGCATGAGATTGACACAAATATTCATTAAGTACATACATATATTCATCATATTGACATCAATATTCGTCATATACATACATATATTCATTAGAAAAATAAATATATTCATCATATTAACATCAATATTGATCAGGTACATACATATATTCGTCAGATTGACATTAATATTCATCATATACATATATTCATCAGATTGAAAAATAAAATATTTATGTGAAGCATATATATATTCATCAAATTCAAAATCATGTTCATTAAATACATAAAATACCCATTAAATATCAAAAATATCTTATCCACAAACATATTGATCAGTATATTCATGACTTTCCCTTCTCAGCAATTTCTCATGTTCTCTCCCTTGCTCTCATTCTCTGTGTGGTTGAGGCTTGACGTTGGGCCTTGGGTGAACATGACCGGTAGTGCAGCGGGAAATTCTGTTTTTATGATTGTCGAATGTGTGGATCGATTTATCTGTGGCAATTAATGTCATCGGCGATTCGAGAGTACCATTGAATCGGAAGGACACCGCCAGTGACGGTCAGATTTGTTGTTGGGAACATTGTCCTTGATCTGAGACCAAATTTTTTGTAGTCGGTCATACCCACCATTGACGAATCCTGTTCGAATAGGAAGATGTCCGAAGCTAATTAGGGATGAGAGGATGAAGTGAGCAAATGAGACCGCTTGCCCCCAGGTCAACCAGAGAGAAGGACGAGGAAGGCAGATAAGATTCGAATCGTTTTAATGGAACAATATCATTTTCTAGCGATAGCACCCAACGCTCAAAAATTTGAGTGAGTGAACATCCCCTATTCTGGCCAGAGGGATCACGTTGATAATCACAGTTTGCAGAAAGAGATGAAATTAACTTATACTGAATTATAAGAACATGATTTTTAAATCTAGATGAGACATTAATTCAATTAATTGACAAGGCACACTCCAGTTGGAATATCCAAGAATAACTGGATACGAGGGGCATTGTTTGGTATGGAACATGTTTTTAATCGCATGTGCCAGCTAGTACTTTTTGATAAATTAGCAGAAGAATTAATTTCAAGGGTTAACATTTGTCGATGCCCTGCACTTCTGACCATTTTCAGCAGCAAAGCCCTCTTCAACGAGTCATTACAAACTTCTGATCACATGAGGTAATACCAAAATGTTTTAACATTTCTAGTGCTTCTTCAGAATTACAAATTTCTTTTTAGAACAACGAAAACTCCCCATTCCCAGCCCTTCCAACTGTAAAAACAGAACGGCAAAAGAAAAAAAAAAATCTCGAACAGCACTTTATCATAATAAGGCAGGGAAAGCCTAACATCTCATTATTGGCAACTAGGGGTCTTTATGGATTCACTCAAATGGTTTGGAATACTAATCTTGCAGTCATGCCAGTATGAGCTTTCCATCATCAGCCCCCCCAAAGCTTCCTTCTCCAACATCAAACAGTACTTCCTGAATGTTTCAGTTGGTATCTGAAGCCTGAAATCCAGATCGAATAACAATTTCATCTCAAGTTTGTTCAGCTCTCTCGTGCTTATACCGCCTACTTTGGCATAGTAGGCATTGTCAAAGAATCTGCAGAGAAACAAAAAAAAAGAACCGTATATAATTACCACCCACTTTGGCATAGTAAGCAGAGAAACAAAAAAGAGACCCTCTATAATTACAAGAAACGAAAAAAGTTCAACTGCTCAGGCTGAGAAATGATTACAGGTAAAAACACCAAAAACCTTTATTTAAAATACTAGTGAAACACATTGAAGAACTTACGCGTCATCGATGAACTTAGCAGCCACCATGACGCTAGTGATCAGAAGTCTGTGAACATTGAGAGAGGTCAGGTAACCATTTTTGCGTTGAAGGAACTTGTCCACGTATATGAAGGCAGCGACGAAGCAGGATGGGCTGCAGGCTGCGTGTCTGAAGAGTCTATCAAGATATTGCTCAACACCCATTTCTGGTGCTCTTATGCCATGGAAGTCAGTCATAACATCCTCAATTACTTTTGACTGTGCTAACATCTCATTTTTCTTCGCAATCCTCTCAAGGAGGATAGACAAGATTTCTAAAACTGGAGGCTTCTCTAAAGTTCCATTTTTCTTCTCTTTAAGCCCCAATGCGAGGTAAACATCTGACCCAGTATCAATCTCTTCATGTAATGCTAACCTCCCCATGTAGACAGTTGGCTGCACCATATGCATAGCATCATCAGCACATTGGAAAAAAAAAATCGAAAACTAAAGGATAGGTTGAGTATCTGGAGACAGTACAATTGGATTCATTTTGAAGAATGCTAACTTAACGGACCTTCAAAAAGTAATGAATACTAAAAACAGGAAATACAGTGAATGATAGTTGCATCGACGATAAGCAAACA
This sequence comes from Kalanchoe fedtschenkoi, assembly GCA_002312845.1. Taxonomy (NCBI): domain Eukaryota; kingdom Viridiplantae; phylum Streptophyta; class Magnoliopsida; order Saxifragales; family Crassulaceae; genus Kalanchoe; species Kalanchoe fedtschenkoi. The sequence continues at coordinate 338,786 of NQLW01000040.1, read as the reverse complement.
TCACATCAAATCCATATCGGTGCGCGGACAAACACTGTGAACCAAATCGGTAATGGAAAGATGAAACTGTAAGTGACAATGGTTACTTCATTCTGGCCAGCCAAGATGCACTAATATTTAATATCAGGTTCCCAGCTAAAGCAAGAATAGGCCTCCGTCCAGAGCAACATGTCCATTTCGATTAACCAATTTTTTTGGGCATAGTCGTAGTATACTGTTTCTTCATCTCAATCCGAAAATTTTACGGACTTCCGAATCTCCAATTTGGTCAGGAGCATCCTCAAGGAAAGAAGGTTCCAAGAATTCAATAAAACAAGTGCCATCAAACTCTAAACAACCAAATACACACGAAGCCGTCACTCAGCATACTCATTGAAGACAGAGAGCCTCATGAATCAAACCCGCATACGAACCCTAGTTTGGAAGTCCAAGAAGTACATATGGTTCACAAAATGGGTAGAGATAAAGATCGAGCATGCTTACAGGGCTATGGATAGACATGTTTGGCTTGAGCTACTTCCTCGTTACATCCACCAGAGCAGCAGAAAAAGACACTGACCGGAAGTGAAATTGGATAAGAAGATGGAATAAATTATTTCCTTGGTTGAATAGTGGAGATGGGGTAGCGTCTTCAGAAAACCGGTAGGTGACATTTACTCTCGGATCACTCCACCGGCTATTTTTCTTTTTGGAAAAAAATAAATAAATAAAATCTTCACAAACACTCAGCTCAAAAAGAAAGAACGGAAGAAAAACAGCGGGCTTGCTTTGTGCAAGAACAATGCGGTCGGTCAGTCTGGTACAATGTTCTTTTGCTTCATGATCAGCGCAGCTGTTCGTTCCGGCTTTAAAGCAGTATTCTACTTCCTGAGGAGGGTAAAGAAAGGGAAGGGACTGACAAAAATGAAAAAATGTTGTTTTTGAGGTTTTTTAGGTGGGATTTGGACGAGGAGGGGTTGTTTTTTAAGTTTATTTCCTCTCTTTCTTGTCCTCTTAATTTGGAGTTGGACGGAGAGGAAGAGACGTAGAAGGTTACTATTTTACCATTTATAAAAGAATTTTTTATTAATTTAAAAAAATATTATGTAAGGATATTTAAGTCAATTTTTATTTTCTTCTCTTATCCCTCCAAATACTTCTTAAATTCGGGAACACCCATTTCTCTCATTCTCTTTCCTCTCTTTCCCTTTCCCTTCACTCCAAACTCAGGAATAGAGCCTTCATGAATGGGTTTTACGGCAACCACATTGAAATAAACATAAAAACAAATTTGTGTCATGCTAACTCAGCTTTATCATAAATCTTTTTTTCACAGACATTTCTCTCACATTAAAACAAATCCTTCAAACATTTGCGTGTGGATCCGCATGTCATATTTTCCCTTTTCTTCATATTTTACCTTTTCTACTTTTCTTCATATTATATTAATTATAATTTTTTGAAAGTTAGTAAATATTTGATTATTTATAATTATGTATTTTATTATTTTTTCTTAGCATTTATATATGAAAAAATTACTTAATTAAAATTTTTATTAAAAAAATGATCTTTGATCATGGTTGGAAGAATTAAACATAATTAAAGATAAATCTTTTATCACGTTTATCCTTTCAAACGTGATAAAAAATGAATCTTTAATCACGTTTGGTAGGATGAAACGTGATTAACGATTTTTCCACAAACCGCTTCGTGCAAACGAAGTTGTTTCGTGTCAGAAGCACACAAAGCACCTCCCACATCAATTCAAATCGCTTCGTGCTCTGATACGAAGCTCTTCAAAAAACTTCAAAGTGAATGCTCTTAGAAGAAGAAAAGTAGCATAGGGTAGGAAAAAAAGTAAATTAGACTGTTACAGATTTTTTTTAAAAGGAGTTTGAAAGAATTTGGGAGGATTGGAACCCTCTTTCTCCTTTTGAATTTGATCTTAGGTTACAAAGCTAAAAACTAACTCAAAACTACATCATTTTGATTTGTAAATATCAATCACAATTTGACATGTATATAGTTAAAATTTATTAATATTATTTAGGAAAAAAATCCAAAAGAGCCCTGAACTATCACCGTTTAATCAATTGCGGTCCGAAATAATACGATTTTGAAAAAGAGTGCGATGAAAAAAAATCGGACTGAATCAATTTTGTTTCATCGCATCATTTTTGAAAATCAAGGTAGTTAAGACCGCAATTCAGTAAGTGATGATAGTTAACGGTTCTTTTTTAGTTTTATCCCTATTATTATGAGCTTTCCAATATGAACAAGGTTTGCAGATAAATCTCCAAGCTTGATAAATTGCCTGGACATAGAGACAATTTTTATAGTTATTATTATATAAAAGGAGGAAAAAATGTTTAACAAAATTGTTGTTAAGTTGAATTTCATCATAGATTCGTATAGAGGAGAGACATCTATATCTAAACCACGGATTATGGGAGAGTATTGTTCGGTGAAAATCGATCCACCGAACCAGTATAGTTTAACCGAATTAATTCAGTTTGGTTAATTTAGTGAATCGGTTAATTCGGTTAAAAATTGAAAAAAAATTTAGTTAATTCAGTTCGGTTAATAGAAGAGAAATTCTTAGGTTCAGTTAATAGAAGAGAAATTCTTAGGTTCGGTTAATTTGGTTAACCGAATTAACCAAGAAATAAATTTTTTAAATAAAATAAATTTTTTACATATAAATATGTTGATTCTATAAAATATATTTATTTTGTTCGGTTAATTCTGTTAATTTCGGTTAAAGGAATATTTAACCGATAACTATATTATCGGTTAACCATATAATTTGGTTCAGTTATCGATCAAAGCTTTTATAATTTTATTATTTCGGTTCGCTTAATCGGACAGCAATTCAGTTTAATTAACCGATTTATGCTCTCCCCTACCACATATCTAATCTTGGTTATTGTTGGATCAAACTATTCTAGGGCATAGATGAAGTCTTTCAACTGCACACTGTGATAACCATGTGTCATCTACATCATGTTTTTCTAATCCAACCGACATGAGTGAAGAAACCTGACTCTTGGCTGAGGCAGTGAAATCAATAAAAACTTTTCAATCTTCTTCTAACAAAGATAAGTTGATAGGATGATGCTACTCCATTGTCATCCCCTAAACATTCCGACTTTTCAATTTTTTAGGATAAGTGTGTGGATAAGTGCATGAAGAGGAGGGACTTGGTATAGTTGTTTCTCGATGAATTCCAAATGTCCAGTCTAGTGGCTAAAAATATTGTCTAATAATCTCAAAGTTCTGTGTTTGAATCTTAATGGTATCATATTTATTCTTAAACACGCCGGAGGTGTGCGTGAATTGGTCCGCATGGCATCCTCACGACAAAGAAATTATCTGGAGCACATGAGTACTTTGTTTGTTAAACATAGCTGTTGTACTCACTACTTGTTGATAAGCATTACAACCTTTTCCACTTTATAGAGCTTGTGGCAGAGTAATAGTCATACAATTCTAGTGGCCTTCAATTCTTCAACCCCCCCATAAAGTATGGAATTAGAATGTCACTTCATCAGCTCATTCACTATATATTCATGCCATACCCTGCATTCCAATCTCATGCTTTCTTCTCACATCGCACATTATTCACATTCTACAATCTGATTTGATCATCAACACACTCTACCTGGCCCTTGTTCAATTATCTAGACATAAAGAGATGAACATGTCTTCAAGACTCTCCCAAGGCCTTCAAACTTGTCTCGAGCCTCGTCTATGTGAACCTTGCATTCTGAGGTTGATACTGGCTCCACCCATGTCAGGGTATGGATCAAAGACTGGCAGCTTGGTAGACCATATCAATGCCGATGTGATGAAGAAGAATGGGAAAACAGGTGGATGGAACTTCATCGAAGCTATCGCTAACTCGTCTCTACTATGCGAAGAGGCAAGAGTGCCTGATCAAGTGTATATTCACCCTTCAGTGAAAAAATCCATAAACCAGCTCAGTGAGAAGAGCTTGGAAATGTGCACTGAGAGCTTAGGCAGTGAAACTGGAAGCAACATTATGGAAGGGAATGAGTATGCAGTTTCATTCACAACAAAAGCTACACCGAAAAGTATCATCAGGAGTAATTTAGGAACTCCAAAAATTAGAGTGAACAAAAGCGGCAGTTTTCCGCCTCCTCTAACTTCAATGACCGGAGCTTCTGGTTTAGTCTGCGTAAAGCCTGACAGAGACGCCGGAAGATTAGTCCTGAAAGCAGTGCCAACGCCGTCCTCCAGTCCATTTTTCCACGCAGCGCGAAGCAACGGGCGTCTCACACTGCGATTTCTGAAGAGTGGGCATGAAGATGGCGGTAGAGCGAATTCAGTAAGAAACAGCCAGAGCCATGACGGCTCCCAAGATGTTGGAGATGTAGGCAAGGAAAGAATGAATATATATATGACCTTTGAGGCAGAGGAGGGGAAACGGAGCTGAAGTAGCAAAATGACAAAGATTATGGAACTATGTTGTAAAGTGTAAATAGGTCACCAGGAATGTCAGGTCCTTAACCCTGTTATGTTATGTTATGGTGATTGGACATAATCAATAATAATGATTTGATAATATCTTTGTAACTTGCTCTTGTCGATTCCCTTATCCACTTCACTAACTATTAGACTCAAAACCTAACTAATGACCTAACTAAAATGATGTTGCTGACAAGGTTTGACTGGATGAGCAGAGTGATAGCAGAGCTTGAATATTCTTGAAAAAACAATCATCATAATCCCCATCAATTCCCCATATCCACAGAAAATACTGAGTTTGTATGAATATCAAGCCGTTTGGGTAGTCTGATCTATGATCTCTGCACTTAGGTAAAACAGACTAATTAGCCAATGGGAGAACCATGCTCATCCTCCAGTGATGCATAAAAACTTGAAAGTTCTGATTCTTGGTTCTAATTTCTCTCCTGTTTTGGCTAAATAGCCAGCCAAGCCTTATAATAGATGCCTTGTCATTGGCTACGTGGGACACATGTCGAAACACAAGTACATCTCGACAACAAAATGGTTTAAAACGTTGTGCTTCCAGAGGAATAAAGGAGGTCATTTTGTCCAAGTATTTTAGCATCAAATCTTAACGACATGTCCTAGTCTGGTGGTGGGAATATAGTTCCTATAATCATTCTGACAACAAAGGGAAAAAGATATCAAGTCCGTGTTTATCATTCATTGTGGACTTCAGCGTTCACCCACTCATATATATACACTCCTCCACATATACCCGCCCAATGACAGGGTACACTCAATCAAGAACAAGCTGAGTGGATGTTGTCAACTCCACTCCAGCATCTTTTATTGCAGGAATGTTGTAAACAGAGAATCCAACTATGAAAAAATTCTAAATGCAAGGAACAGTAAGCAACTTAAAAGCCAGGGACTGAAAAGTTAAGCACAAATCATGCGGTAAGCCAGCACAGACCATAACGTTTATGCTTAAAAGCCAGCTCTCAAGTACGAGCATTATGGACAACTGAGAATGGCCAGTCAGATGGGACTTCGGCCACTTAACTATTTCCCAAAAGATGAATTCAACATGTTACTCGATTCGAAAGACAAATTTTTAGAGTAGAGCTATGATTTTGGTTAACCTTTCCATTCCCACCTTAAGCCGAGTTCTTTCTTGCTGCGTATGTTCGGTATGCAGCCATTCCACCCACAACAATTGCTCCCACTGCAATCAAGTCACTAACTCATTTAGAATCATCATTTCAGGAAATTGCCAAATTTGGATCTGCATGAGTATATGGACATCTCAAGGGCATGCTGACCAAGGCTGCGAGCATTTGTAGATAGAATGAGCACAGGCAATAAAAGTCATACCAAATGCAACTGCGAGCGAGCGCTTAACAAGCTGGCGGTACTCCTTGCGGCTCCTGCCAATTTCAGTCTCAGGGATTCTCAAATGAGGGTGTTCAGCGGCCCCAATTACCCTGGTAAATAAACTATTCAGGGTTTGTTTCTTCACACTGATGGAAATGGGAGCTTCAATTTTCATCATTTGGCAAACCTGAAAATGTTTATTGCCTGATTGGTTCTTTGAAAAAGAATGGAAAGAAGTCCAAAAGTAAAAGTTCAGACATGCAAGGGAAATAGTTTACCCTGGCTGCATCTTGATCAGCCATCGGGTCTGAACCAAGATCGACTTTTGCAGCTACAAGGAGGCAAGGAATACCATAGCCTGTTTCTTCCCCATGTCTGGCTACCTCAGTCAATATTTCTTTTGATTTTTTCCAAGAGAGTTCATCTGAACTGGAATCACATTATCATGCCCAACTTATCAACAAATGCAATGTTACAAATATACTTTACCAAGTTATAAAACAAAATATGAACATGAGTCAGTCCTCATGACATACACAAACTGTTAAAATGGGTTTGACTGAAGTTTGACAAAAATATTTAAAGTTGAAAATCACATATAAAATTATGTATGAATTAATAACAATGAACAAAACTGATCAATTTGTACCTGTCATATACAACCAATACAACATCATATGCAGCTAATGAATTCTTGTCTGACAAAATTTTCTCAACTCCTGCTTCGGGAATTTCTTGCAAAATAAGGGTCTTGCTTCCCTGAACGGATCCAATATTTAGTGTTGAAGATCAAAAAAGTCTAAACTAATACAAATGAATAATCTTCATATCATTGTCAGTTTGGGTAATCAGTAATTGTATAGAACAGTTTTCCAGTTGCTGAGTTTAGCGTCTATGACAGAACAATATGAAGATAAGCAGTTTTTAACATAAGAATGCCCACAGTTACAACTCATGGAGTGCCGATACATACTCCAAAAGTGTTCCCACAATTTGCTGATTCTTAGTATCGTTTAGAATTTGAAGAGATTATATTTGACTTGCTTATTATTATTATTTTATTCTATTAAATAATTTTTAATAAATAGTTTATGCCACAATTGTCCTACTTATAAACATGCGTTTTTTAGTACTTGTGTATATTACACTATAGATGAAAAGATTGGCTTCTGGTCTCGATTTCATACAACACTCCTTAAACAAGTTCATAATTTACGAATACTGAGCATACTAAATACCCACCGCAAGTTTCTCAAAAGCGTTTACTGCATACCGCTCACCGGTTGTGGAAGTCCTCTTTGTTGTGAACGGTCTGAAGCGGAGAGAGACGAACCAGCAGAGAAAGATGTTAGATGTAAAATGAATATGAGAGACGCAGATGGAGGTTAGAGGAAGTTCACCTTCCAATGGAGGAATCCAACAATGCAGACTTTCCAGCACCCTTAGGCCCAAGCACTAAACAATGGATACATGTTCTGTCTGTCTGACGTTTCTTGACGTCTATTGATTTCCTCCTCGTCACATGCAGGGCAGAAGCAGAATGATCGCCATATCCAATGTATATCATATTTGCCAAAGCACATGGTGGGTCGATACGAGCCATGAGAGCCCACTGTAATGACATACTCTGGTTAGAAAGATAGTCCAATCTGTTGGATGCAGGAAAACTTCAGACTATATAGTACCTAAATGACCAAGTATGCCTAGATACCCACACCCACAACAAATCTGAACTGTTTTCGACTAAAGAATAAAAGTAGTTTATATTATAAGTTTATTGAATAAAATGTATTATAGTAAACTCGAGTCTTTTCAACAAAATGTACAAGGTGGCAGTCACACGGATGACTTTGCAAAATAAGCCTCCAACTGAGTAATACAAAAACAAGATAGAATCCTGAAGTACCAGGATGCAAAGAGCATTAACTCTAAGCATTGAGAGAATCAGACCTCGGACAGAAAACCATTAAGAGATAGTTCTCCTGACATTGTTTTTTCTGCAGCATCCTTATATGGGGATCGATTCCATACACTGAAAACAAAGAGATATGTGTACACTAAGAAATAAACAAACAATTTCTGGTAAACATTCAGTTTTCAGATTTTAAAATCCATTGCTAAATGATATTTTATTACTTTTACCTCTCAGGAGCAGTTGAAAATAATTCTTCAATCTCCTCATCTCCAACAGCTCCATCCTAAAAGCACCCAGTTAAAAAATAAACTCAGTGGTCGAGATACACTTAATGCCTAACCAGTGATGAGCATAGCCCTTAGCAGATATAACAAAAAATCAACTATTAGTACAAACGAAACAACCGATTTATCATCAATGACAGATATAAATGTTAACTGACAAACACAAGAACTGATCCCAACATTGTATCGTGAAAGAATCAATTGAAAATTAAATTAAGTTGTATATGAACAATTCAGCCCTTACGTAGTTTTTGTCAAAAGTACGGAAGACCCCTGTCAAAAAATCCACGGCTGAACGTGTTAGTTCCACACTCTGCAAAAAACAAGCAACAGAATATAGCAGATTAAGCATAATCACTTGGGTATAAGGCTCATTTAGTCATGCATAACACCTAATGGTGCTTAATTGATATTCTTAATGCGAGTTTCTCCTGATCCATGTCCGAGTTAGAAGAAACAACAATGTTTTAATTCAATCTACAGTTCTATCTACCTCATTTACGTTTTGGTACAGCATTGGTGCTTGCCTACAAATGTAATTTCACTTTTGATTCTTTAGTTTTGAGACTAAATCATGAGCCCTGGTGGAAACCCCATCAAGAAACAAAATAAATTAATAAATTGGTGACATTAAACAGTCATAAAAGCGATTGTAAATACCTGATCAGCAGCGTGCCTGATAGGAACTTGAATTAGATTACCCCGGAGGTCAAGGTCATCGTTATACCCAAATTTCCTCAGGACAGTCCATGTGGTCTCAATGCGCCCTTTCTCTATGAAAAGCGTGTGGAGAAATAGAAACCCTATGAGAGTGAGACCACGATCATTTATTCCTTCAGGTAGCTTGTCATGTACGACCCTCTTAACACCAACTATCTCAGCAGGTTGCAGAGGAGCATCAAAACATTTGATCTGTTTGACCACAGAGCACAATTAAATGCAATGAGGCGGCAGAAAAGTGATATGATGTAGAACGAAAGCTAGACATTTATTGAGCAACCAGGAGGTAAGCAAAGCCACCTGAAAGTTATTCAACTCTGCATCACTTAGTACTCCATCCCCATCTTGATCACAAAGGGTAAATATCCTTTTCAAAGCCCTCATGCATCGTGGTTTTAGGGATAAAGTTTCTTGATTATATAGCGGCGCCGTTGGATGCAGAACAGCTTTTTGAGCATAGAAGAAGACCTCTGGTACCTAAAAACAATTAGCCACCGAGTTTCACAACTGTAGATAGGAAGCAATGAACCTTTTTTGTCGAACTTCAAAGGCAACCAAGCATCCAGGGACTATAACCATTTAAGTGGATGCATACACAACCAAATTACATAGACAGGAGCCATAAATGTCTTTAGATGCATCGCAAGCAGGTTTGAGGCAGCGCAAACAATTTCTTAATACGCAAAAAAACAATTTAATCAGCAGAACCTTTATTCCCCAAAACCTCAAAAAAAAAGTATATATAAATAAAAATCACTGGTAGTTTTTCTGAACTTGAAGCCTATCTCAAAAGTAAGTTCTACCTGTACTTGAGTTGCCGCAGAACACTCGATGCAAGTTTCAATCCTCCTAAACCTCTGCATAACTGGTGACATCACTGCCTCTAGGCTCATCTCATCTTCATCTCGGAGGTCCAACTTGCAACCAGCAACAATCAGTGGCACCTTTTTCTACACAACACACAACTTTGTAAAATGACATCTTCAATTTACCAGACCAGTATCATTTACCAAGTCAAAACTCACAACAACTAATTCAGCACAAGACGTGAAGGCGTCAAATTAACCTCCAGTTGATGAATCTCTGGCAGCCAGTACGATTCCAATCTATCAAGCGAGGCAGGTTCATCACACGCATAGGTCAGCACCACCACATCAGCTCGATTCAATTCATCGAACACCTTACTCCTACTCTCTAAACTGCACAACCAGGGCAACAGCAGATTCCAGTTCAATCACTCGTTTAGATGAAGAAAAGGTATTCGAAAAACAAAACTGAGACCTGGACGGAGTGTCAATAACAGTAACAGGAATGCGATCAGGAAAGAAATCAGCAGGGAGGTGAGTCGGTGGCAGAACAGGCGGAGCTCTCTCCGGGAAGCTTTCCGTTGCCACCGCCGCAATCAAGCTTGATTTTCCAACGCCGCGATCACCGACCACGACGACTCTCACTCCTGCCCGATCAGCCATTGACGCAGATAGCCAACAAACTATTCAAAATTCGACGACCGCAGAAGTATTTATAGAGCCCTAATTTGTGCGTCGTGTCTTTTTCCTCCAGGCTCCAGCTGTGCAAAACAAGACAAAATCTCATCCATAGGACGTTACTCACCCTCTGTTTGGTTTAGATAATATGAAAATGAGATGAATTGCAGTATGTTTTGATAAAATTTGGTAAAAGAAAAATTTGATTTAAAATTTAAAAAAAAATTATGAAAAAATGAAAATTTATTAGAAAATTAGATAAAAAATAAGAAAGAAAATTTATTTAAAATAAAGAATGTTTTAGCATTTTTTCACCATTTTCACTTCTAACCTGGGAAAATAATAAGATGGATTTCATGAGGTAATCCACTTTCCAACAAATTTTTTCTAAACCAAACATACCCTTAGGAAAATGTGTCAAAAGTGTTAAGATACCATTTTTCATTTAATGAGATTTTATTCCTAATTTTATTTTCCCGTTTCTCTGTTTGGTTTAGGAAAAATTTGGTGTACAAAAAAATTTAGTGGAAAATAAAAAAGAAAATTTATGAGAAAATGAGAAGAAAAGTTTGTACAAAAATTAACTAAAAAATTGAAAAGAAAATTTGTTTAAAATAAATAATATTTTAGCATTTTCCCACTATTTTTTATCCCTATCCAAACAAGGAAAAATATAATGGATTACATGAGAGAATCCAGTTTCCCTAAAATTTTTCTTCCCACCAAACTTTCCCTGAACCAAACACACTCATAAACTAATCATAAAATTTCTTATAATTTAGCATTTCTCTTTTTTCCTTACATTTTCTCTGGAAAATTTAAAGGAATGGAAAATTTGTTGAAAAATAAGAAGGAAGAGATAATGCAAAGAAAAGTTTATAGCGAAATTCGAAGAAAAAAAAGAAAAAAATTTGTTTAAAATAAAAAATATTTTAGCATTTTCCCACCATTTTTCATGTCTAACCAAATAAGTAAAATTATGATGGATTCCATAGAGAATACTTTATGGGGAATACATCTTTCCCAAATTTTATTTCCACCAAATTGTTCCTAAACCAAACACACCCTTAAAGAATAAATACTTTACAATAGCGTCCTTGTAAATTGTTGAAAATTAATAAATTGACAACTTATGACTAAATAAATTTTGTAGCTTGACTGTAAAATATAAAAGTTGAAATTGGGCATAAATTTATAATATCAAATTATTAAAGAGTATTTTTTTTTAGGGAAAAGTTTAAAATTGTCCCATGAACTATCATTAAAAATAGAAGTGGCACACGAACTATTTTCTGTGTTAAAAAAATACACATGAACTCTTCTAATGTTGTAATTTAACTCATGAATTATAATTTTTGTATAATTGAACCATTAACTTTCTATTTGTTTACAATTAAGCCCAATAAGAATACTCACGTTATTTTTCATAAAGATAAAAATTTATTACCCTAATCTTCATCAGAGCAACGATCGGTTTGCGATCATCAAACCTGCCGAATCTTATGAAGATTAGAGATTTGATGATCGCTACTCCGATGAAGATTATGGTAGTCGGCAGGTTTGTTGATCGCAATTAGGGTAATACATTTTAATATTTATGAAAAATAACATGAGTATTCTTATTGGGTTTAATTGTAAAAAAATAGAAAATAGATAGTTCAATTATACACAAATAATAGTTCATGAGTTAAATTACAATATTAGAAGAGTTCATGGATATTTTTTAACACAAAAAATAGTTCATGTTCCACTTTTATTTTTAATGATAGTTCATGGGACAATTTTAAACTTTTCCCTTTTTTTAAAAAAGAAATGTTGCTACGCAATAGTGCACCAGGGTGTTCCTAATATCCCAAAAATAATTGGACAACTATCTTTGAAGTTGCACAAATTAAAGTTCTTTCCGAAAGCTACTTAAAGTATCAGTTCTAAGAAAGTGATTGAAGAAGTTTTTGTATTCTCAGTTATGAATTAAGATTATTACTAACACGATTTATAGCTAAAACTAAGCACAATAGTTATACAGTTTATAGAAGAGAGTTGGGGTGTTGCATGCACGACAGCTCCCAACAATATCCACTGAATTTGCAAGTGCAATTTAGAAATAGAAAAATCAATAGACTTAGGCTTAATCTAATAAATCAAGTGAATCATGGAAAAATCGAGTGGATTTGGTCAAAAAAAATTAGGGCCAGAAGTTAAATAAAATGTCTATAAAAAGAAGGGAAAACTACAGAAAGGGAGTATGAACTATCACATTTTTACAAATTACAGGTGTAACTACCTTTTTTTACAATTTGCAGATTTTTTAGTTTTGGGACTGTTTTGTAAATAAATATTTTTCAATCAAGTCCAGATCTAATTTAAACTAATTACAAACTCACCCTCAACAAACTAACCTAACCTAAATTACCCATGTTAATATAAGCAAGTGTGGACGAACGCTGGCATTAACATGGGTAATTTGGGTTAGGTTAGTTTGTTGAGGGTGAGTTTGTAATTAGTTTAAATTAGATCTGGACTTGATTGAAAAATATTTACTTACAAAACAGCCCTAAAACTGAAATACCTGTAAATTGCAAAAAAATATAGTTACACCCGTGATTTAAAAAAATGTGATAGTTCATACCCCTTTCTGTAATTTTCCCTAAAAAAAAGAAGTCTCACTGCCCCCTGTCCCCCGGACGTAGACACTATTCAGATGCTCGAGTCGGTATATGTTAGTAGTGATGATTGCTTAAGTGCTGCCTGATAGTATATATTTTTGATCATATATATTTGTCAATGTTATGTTTCAGGGATCAGTTGCAATCAAATATATTCTGAAAGTCCGAGTCGACCTAGAGGAGCAAATAAGGCTTGTCAAAAGCACTAATATCCTATAATAAATGGACTCATCATAAAAGATGATCCAAATGCACCTACTATAAATATAAAAAAACTCAAATAAATAGATCTAATGAGTTCTAAAACTCAAATGAATGTATCCAAAATTCTCTAACTTGGATCTGGGCAGGTTTGGGTCCACCTGACCCAATTGAAACCCAAGTTCATACTACAACAAAAATTCATTTCGGACAAATTTCTACAGCGCCAAAGTTCTTCTAGACCAAAAACACTCATGCAAACATGTTAAAATTGGATTTCAAAGAAATAGCAAGCAATTGGTCATTTTCCCTCATCTCTGTTGCTTTGAAGGAGAAATGTACAGAAAATCTACAGGCAAAACTCGAAGTTCCACAAGTAATATAAATCCGACATTGATGATACCTATTACCAGACACACGTTCCTTTTCCTCTTGCAGCCCTGCAAATAATTGAAAGACATTATCTGTGGACCATGTCACGGGACGGGTACGCCACTTCTTTTGCCCGTGATTAAACAGAGCTCCTTAGTATGTTGGTAACTTCAAACGTATTCGGGCAAGTTGACAATAGCCAATAGCTGCCACGGGAATTCCTGAATGGCAGAAATCTCCACGAATATATGTGCAAACATCACTCTACGGCTCCACATGCTCACTCGAATTTAGTGCCTGTGCAGGCTCTTGCTTCAGCACAAGAGCATACAAAAGTTCATTCCATGCATCGGGAATGCCTGGTAAACACCAGTGACTACAGTCTTGCCGGTGTAGAGGCGCCGGTCCGGCACCAGGTTCTAAATAGTACAAAGAAGGGTGGCCATCTTTCCTTGAGGCTGTCATGTGAGAAATGTTCAGTACCTTTATACTTTTGGACCTGTTGGGATGGCTCAGCAACATGTCGGAGGCAATGTCAAAATGAGGCCATGTTTCAAATGAAACTCGGCCGGGCTTGAATTCAGGTAATGTCTCCAAGTTACAGCTACCACCGCTCCGCCAGTCCCCACCTCTGTAAAAATCTTGATACAATTAACATATGATAAGCTGCACTTACAAACATCATGCCTAAATTAATGCGTCAGGAGCCAGTCATCTGATCTTTGACAATCAGAATAACTCATGAATGGATAAAGATTTTGCCAGGATAAACATATTAATGCATAGCGAACCTGAAATGTATGGGTGAATATGTTCGGAAAAAGATGCTGGTCTTGCTCATATTCACTTGATGGTCAACCCATTGGGCTAAGGTCTCTATTGATCTCTTATATGCATCTGCAATAGTCATTTCCATCATCACTTTCTCCCCAACTTGGAAGTAAAAGCCCCTAAAATTTTAAAAGAAAGTTTTATCTTAATCGCCAATCTCCATCATCGCAGCAGTTATACTTCTAACAACGAACTCAGATGCAAACTCGAAGCAAAAGTTAAATGATGAAGAAAATCATGAGAAATAAGATGAAATACTTAGCTTGCTAACTTATATCAACTACAGATAATGCATTCATCGCATAAAACTAGCAGCAAGCGGACACCGTGACAAACAAGTATCTGGAGAAATGAATGCAAACACTTGTGTTTCAAAATGAAAAATGTATCAACATATTTACCATTTTAAGGTCTTCTCATAATTCCACCAGTGCCCAGTATTGAAAATGAGAAAATCTGCATCTCTCCATTGTGGAGAGGTCCAATCGATTAGGTCAAGCTTTAAGGTTGCTTTCACCTGCTTCGGAACTCCAGCAGGAGCCCTACTTTCAACAACTAGAAATGGAGACCTGTAGTACTCCACTGTACAATTATAATCACTAAACCTGAAAACTAGAAAGCCGCTGTGCTTATCGATTGGACTCCCATTGACCTCATAGATAGACGACCTGTTGGAAACAGCTGTTGAGAGCATGCACAAGAGGGATTCCCATTGATTTCTTCCAATGGAGTCTCCAACAAATACTAATCTTCTATTCCTAAGATTCTCCAGCATCACTCTAGCATCAAATCTGTTTAGAAAGAATACTTAAATGTTAAAGATAGAAACATCTCCCACACCTTACCAGAACATTAAATTCCTCAAGGATGCAGGCACATGGCAGAGATAATAATACTTTAGATGATAAGATATTAAACTCAACAAAAAGAAAATGAAATAATATTTCTAATACAGATTTTTCTCAGAAGCTAAACTTGGATGTGAAAATAGAAGATGGAGGAAGAAACCTGGGAAGGTTACAGCTTCTGGGCTGCCAGCGCCACTTGGTATACAAAATGTCAGGCCTTCCATTTTCAGAGCACCTGAACCCAGGATCTATAAAGCTGCAGTCTTGTGGTTGATAGAGAGGGTAAGTCTCATCCCAAACCCAAACACCATCAAACAAATCACACCCATCACCATCCGCCTGAGGAAATTCCAACGGTACCTTGCTGTCACTCCTCATCCCCATCCATGGAATCTTCCCAAGCTGATTACTGGGCAGGAAGGCTTTAGAAACAGCTCGGTAATCCAAGAAGAGGAAGCAAGCAATTACAGCAAGCAGGATGGAGGCAAGAATGGCAAGTGAGGGCTCAAGAGGGTTCAGACGCTTCAGCTTAGTGAGGAAATCGAGGTGGGTCATTTTTGTTTGGGCTGAAAAGTTCGGAGAGGAATCCTCCTCATGTATGCAACAACTGAAGCTCTGAAGATGGTTAGGGTTCTCCAGATATGTGGGTCAAAAGAGAGGCATTGGAATACAAGGAAGGGAGGATGTTTGTAAAGTAAAACAGAGTGGTGGTGGCCAGTTGGGAAGAAAAAAGCACTCATTTATTGAAAAAACTTAAAAAGATAAAAAGCACGTCGCATTTGGATGTGTAAATGTTAGTTTGACTAGTGGAGAGGTAGTAACAGTGTTCAGTTGAATTTGCCACAACTTTTTTTTGCTAGCGGTTTCATGTTTGTATTTTGTGTGCCAATTTCAAAACACCCCACTTCCACTTCCACTTCCACTTCCACTTCATTTTATGAGCAGGATTAATTTGGGAGCGGATTGATGGAATGGAATCCACTGGAGCATGTGGCTTCTTGATATTGGGTGGAGATACATGGAATGGAATGAGTGTGTGAGTGTGGGAAACAAACAAAATTATGGTACCATCTGTACAAGTTTGTTTGTGGATATGCAGCGACATTCAAGCACAAAAAGCTGATATGCACCTTCAAAAATTCAAACACACATAGTTTACATTTTATTGATCTCCGAGACTGGCAGAGAATAATGATTAAGGACAGACTTGAAACAAAATACTCCATAATGGGTCATTTATCTTCTCTGGAGACGCGAGTGAGAATTTATAGCGTCGGCATCTGGTGACCGGTCAAGGCTCAGCAGCAGGAGTAGGAGCAGAGGCGTCAGCGGGCTTGGTGGACGGAGGGGATGGCTCATCATCAGCATCATCAGGGTCGCGGGTGGGGTCTGATTTGTCAAGTGCTTTGCGTGCCTGGCTGAGGAAGGGCTTGAATGCCAGTTCCACAGTCATCCACGCGACTCCTACAGCAGCCACCAAAGCCACCGCCGATTGCAGTAAGCTCTTGTCCTTGTCCGATTTTCCCATCCTCTCCTTCTCCCCTCAAACAACCACTTTCACTTTAATCTGCCAACCACATTTATTTATTTATACTTTGATTCATATAATATCCTCCCCTCCAACTCCATCCACCCGATGTGATGTCCCCTTACCTTACATAAGCCCAGAGAGATGAGAGTATCACTCTCGCCTGGGCCGTTTGGGATTTTGAATGGCTGGTCTTCCGTAACCCTCCACCTCCACTGGCCTCCTCCCCCACACCACGAGCCTGGATACTTTCAGTTTAGAAGGCCCAAATTTGAACACAAAGTCCAAATCCTTCCAATATACTGCCTCTGTCCTCTTTTACATATCACTTAACCGAATTTTTTTATCCACTTTTACTTGTCACTTAACAATTTCCAATATGTATTTAATGTCAACAACTACCTTAAAATGTCAAACATTAATCACTTCATTATCATATTCAATAAAAATACATTTTCCACCAGTAATCATCTACCAATTTTACTTTTTGCACGAATTTTTTTATAAAAACATCAACCACTCATTCATTAAATTTGTTCAACCGCTAGCATTAACTTCACCTTAATCTACTCAAATTAACCTTAAACGACATGTAATAGAGGACGGAGGGAGTATGTTAAAAAAAATTAAGATTTTTATTTATCAACTTTTTTTATTTAAAATAATTCATAAAAGTTTCAATAACTTAGAAAATAACTCAATTAGGTTTCGAAATTCAAAACTAATGTGTATAACTGTATATCCACACCATACCTAGAATCTTATTTGAATCTACATTATTCTTTGAAATTAGATTTTACCAATTTTACATACATGGTGATGGTGTAGTTTTCGAAGAGGGTAATGTATATACAGCAAACAATAAGCGGATGGCAAAATTATAATTCCTCTATCATCTTTACATGTCACTCAATGAAATTTATCTGTTCACTTTATTTGTCGCTTAATAATTTGCAATGCGTATTGAATATCAACAACTATCTTAAAATGTCAAATATTTATCACTTCATCATCATATTGAATAAAAAATACATTTCTCACCAGTAATCATCTATCAATTTTATTTTTTGCACGAATTTTTTTTAAAAAATATTAACTACCTACTTATTAAATTTGTTCAACCACTAGCATTAATGTCACCTTAATTTACCCAAATTAACCTTAAAAGACATATATTAGAGGACGGAGGGAGTACGCCATAGGTGTGGAACACGTGCATAAGACCATCACCATAGTAATGAAGTTTTTTTTTTATCTTGATAGTAGAGTCAATCTTGTCGCGGACCAGTTCGCAGCAATATATTTTTGCTCACACAGACTAAGAAAACTCGAACATTTGAGAATTATTAAACAACACTTCAAGTCATTCATTAGACCAACTCCTTTTTAGATCATAAACAATAAACTCAACTTTGTTGGTCACGCTAGATGAGTTGAGGAGAATGCTAATGTGTCGTTCTAGTTGATTTTTGGTCTCACCTGATCAACCCCAACTTTCAAACTAACATTAACGTTGGATCCAACTCTAATATGATTGTTGGACTACTATCGCAGTTAAGAAT
>NQLW01000040.1:208462-312518 GCA_002312845.1 Kalanchoe fedtschenkoi | reverse complement strand
TCAATCTCAAGCATCTCGCCCTTTCAGTCAAAGTCCTGTTCAATCTTTCAGCAACACCATTCTGCTGTGGTGTCTTACGCACTGTGAAGTGTCTCTGAATCCCATTCTCCTCACAAAATTTTTGAAATTGTGAATCTGTATACTCTGTGCCATTATCTGACCTCAAACACTTGATCTTTCTCCCCGTTTGGTTCTCCACCTCAGCTGTCCATAACTTGAACTTGTTGAAGACTTCAGATTTCTGTTTCAAGAAATACACCCAAACTTTTCTGGAAAAATCATCAGTAAACGTAACATAATAAACAGATCCACCCATTGACCTTTCTTTGACAGGGCCCCATACATCAGAATGCACATAATCAAGAATCCCTTTAGTTGTATGTCTTCCAGTCTTGAAACTGACTTTAATCTGCTTCCCAAGAACACAAAACGTACAAAATTCCAGCTTGCAGTTTTTAACACCATGCAAAGATTCCTTTTATGCAATTCAGCCATACCTCGCTCACTAAGATGACCAAGACGCATATGTCATAGCTTTGAGCTATCATCATGTGACTCAACAGACTGAACTCCACCTACAACTGTACTCCCTAACAGTTTATAGATATTTCCTGCAGTCATCTTTCCTTTCATCACAGTCAACGCACCTTTAACAACCCTAATGGTTTCTCTATCCTCATCTGCCTTAGGAATAAAACCATTCTTATGCAAAGTGCCCAAGGATATAAGATTCTTTTTCAATTCAGGTACATGTCTAACATCACACAGTGTTCTCATTATCCCCTCATGCATCCTAATTCTGACTTCACCAATACCAGCAATATTGCAACATCTATCATCACCTAGATAGATAGAACCAGAATTAACTGACCTGTATGAGGAGAATCATTCTGCGCCACATTCACAGACTTCGATGATTCCCCGTTTTTCCCATCAGTCTGCTTATTCCACATTGGACAGTCCCTCTTCATATGTCCCGGCTCCTTGCACTTGTAGCAAAGAATCGTCTTCTTGCCCTTTGATTTTGATCTTGAGTTTTGTTTTCCAGAACCATCATTCTCAGACTTTCTCCCACGGTCCTGACTGTTTTTGACATACAAACTGTCAGCTTGTGAAGAATTCTCCCCTGCATTCTGCTTTCGCTGGTGTTGGGCCAACAAGGCTGCAGTAATCTCTTCAACTTTGATAGTTTCTTTTCCGTATGTCAAAGTGGTCACCATGTGTTCGTAAGAAGGAGGCAACGAACACAGTAAGATCATTGCTCTGTCTTCATACTCAATCTTCACCTCAAGCTGCGCAAGATCCGTGATGATTTGATTAAAGACATTCACATGCTGAGCCAAATCACTCCATTCCTGCATCTTCAGCCCGTACAACCTCTGCTTTAGATACTATTTATTTGTAAGGGATTTCGATATAAACTGAGACTCCAACTTCTTCCAGATTTCTCCTGGAGATGACAAACTCATCACGTGGTACATAACCTCGTCCACCAAACACAACCGTATCGTTCCTGCAGCTCGCTGTTGCATATCCTCTCAATCCTCGTCCTTCATTGATTCAGGCTTCATAGGTTTCAAAGCTTTCAGAATCCCTTGCTGCGCTAACAGATCCTTCACCCTTGTCTACCACAATCCGAAATTACCGTGACCATTGAACTTGACCATCTCGAATTTAGCACTTGACATAGCCATCTCAACTTTGCTCTGATACCACTTGTTGAGAATTCCGGCTAACTAACAAGAGAGAAAACAGTAAAGAGCACACAAGATTTAACGAGGTTCGGCAGTGTGTCTACGTCCTCGGGAGCAAAAGAGCGGTTGTGTATTATTGAGAGTATCGTCGCTATCGTCGTACCCTATTAGGTTACAGTTACATGGTATTTATAATAGAAACTTTATTCTTATACCATACCGCGGGCCTTTGTCCCCGCAACCCCAAGCCCACTTAATCCTAGCCCACAAATACTAACCTTGTTGTCACCATCCACTGAGATTCAGCCTTATGTCACTTCCTACTCCACTTTGACATAAGCCATTTATCAGTATATGAGCTATACCCAACACTTCTGATACAACAAATTTTTTTGTTCTTGACAAAACCAGAAGTCAGATACAGTCTTGGATTTTACTACAACAGCAAATACAACTCCCTAAGACCATCAATTACTGGAAATGTAAAACATGTTACTCTCTGCTTGAATTATTGTCTGCTTAGCATCCAGCTAAGATATGTTCTTCAGCAGCACAGGAAAATTATTAGTGACAGACTTAAAGCTCTTGAAGGACTAGTACTAGTCTGCACAGGTGATTTCTATCTCTTTTTGTTCAAATTTCCAGTTGGGCTACTTTTTCAGTTTTGATAGTAGAATGGCAATGTGATTGATCTCAATGACCTTGTTATAGGAACATCCTGGCGAAGTGTCGGAGGCTATCATTGACTACATTAAGTTCTTGCAACTTCAACTGAAGGTGATTCATAGAGTCCCAGGTTTTCTGTATTAACTTATATAGAGTTCAACTCTGTATGGTGTCCATCAAATGAAAATTTTGTAAGAAAAATGGAAAGTTAAGATATTTCATCCGCGTTCATTTGTAGGATTTCAACCAGAGTTGCTTAGGAGGCAAATCAGTCTCTGATCCACTTGTCTTCATTGAGGTACTAACTAGTCATGTAATCCAATTTTGGTTGTTGATCTGGGTTCCTAATTTGACACACAAAGTTGTTTGCAAGGCTACGACGACTATTTGGTACACAAGCCAATGTTGAGAAACTGAGTTTTTTGTTTTCAATTCTGTATGTTATTTTGTGTGGTTATGAGATCACATTGTTGAGAAATTCGAACTCACAACTATAAGGGATAAACACATCGACTTAAAAATAGATGCTTAGTTTATCATATTCAAACACTTAAAATATGACTGAGCTTTAACCCGAGGCACATAACATCTTCAACCATACACTTAGATAATCACCAACCGTCATTGTTTATCTTATAAGTTACACTCTACAGTTCCAGCCACAGTAAGCCTTTAATAATAAAACTAGATAAACTTTCTAATGTTATAGATGAATGTGTGTAGAGAGCACATCGAATTGTGCTAGGAGCACATAAAACTGAAAATGAAGAGTCAACTCTAGACAAAAGATGATGCTGAAGGTGTCTCCAAGTCAATGCCCGAGTTTGTTATATTACTCAAGCTGAAACCGGTCAATTTTAAGTGTTTGATCATGAGGAACCAAAAGTCTTTGTTTCCAAGTTAAGGTGTTAGTCCTTGTAGACGTGAGATGAAAATCTCATGAGATTCTAACTCATAACTATATGGACCAAAAATATCAGCGCAGAAATAGAAGCTTAGCTCCTCATTGGACCAGTTTCCGGCCAATTTCGATGACATGTTTTAGGTTCGGCCAGTGTGCGGGGGCTTTCCAATTTTATTTAAAAAATTAGTTTGGAAGTGGCTGGAATATTGCCAGAAGTATTCCCGGTCATTTTTTGGCCACTAAGATATTTGGCCGAAAATCATACATTTTTATAG
Source organism: Kalanchoe fedtschenkoi (assembly GCA_002312845.1). Lineage (NCBI taxonomy): Eukaryota > Viridiplantae > Streptophyta > Magnoliopsida > Saxifragales > Crassulaceae > Kalanchoe > Kalanchoe fedtschenkoi. The sequence continues at coordinate 308,979 of NQLW01000040.1, read as the reverse complement.
TGGGTTTGATGAACTTTAAGTTGTAGCCTGTGTTCTTTTTTTTGGCCAATTTACTAATTTACATTCAATTTTATACATGTTTTAAATTTAAATGCAATGAAAAGATTAAAGTGTGTGCTCACCAAAATATTGAGGTACTATTTTTGTTTATGCATATAACAAAGAGAATTTTCATGGAAAGGCAAGAAGTTTAACATGTACACCGTTAATAACTAAAAATTTCAAAATAAGAGCTATTTTCACGGAAAAAGTAGAAAAAATTTCTATATATGCTAATTAAGTGATGTAGGTCAGGAGTAATATCGAGTCATCAAGTAGATCCTTTTTTAACCCACACACCCCATCACCAGAATTTGAATTAAGATATGGGGATTATCAGGAATCATCCCTCAATCCTCTTACAATTCAGCCATAACCTTGGTGGCCACATAAGAGATCATTCAGTATGAGTTCCAATACTCAAATTTGATGATAGTCTTATTTATGTGTAAAAGGTATGTCTCCACATGCAGCCGTCTAGTAGGAAAATGCTTTTACCGAGTTGAACATACGATAAATGTACAACTCTAAAAATGATCTTATTTGCTTGTATAATAAGTAATACAAGTATACTTCACTAGGTTTCCGAGAAGACTGCATACGCACAACGTGGTAGCATATTACAAAGTCAAGGAGACACGAACAATATATAATGTTAGGTGAACTGACCCTCCTTTTAAACACACATGGTCCGGCTGAACACACCTGATATTGACAAATATATCATTAAAAATATTCTTGGGAGTAAGTGATGGTGAATATGTGTCTCAATGAATTCCTAGAGAATACAACATTGTTACATATGTGTATGAGTTAATTGTGTACAAACCTTTATTACTACATTTAAAAACATTTGACTATTTAAAACATATTTATATGACTTTTTCTATATGTTTATATGTATATATGTTTGTACAAACCTTTATTACACACATGAGAAAGATCAACATGTGGCAAATAACGAGTTGGACACAAATTTACTTCGAAGGATGATTGTGCATATGAGTAATGATTACTCCTTTAAATCATAATATGAGCTTGTTTTGTTTCTTATTTCAGTTTGATAATAAGTTTTAAATGTGTGTATCATCTTTATTCATTATTTGAGAAGCACAGTGGGGTTCTTTCAAATTTGATATTTTGAATAGGTGAAAATGTTAAAATATGAAATAAAATCATATCTGTCATTAAAACTTAATCAAGCGGGTGGTAAGATGCATGGTGATATGATCGCTACATTAGGAGTAAATCTATAAAAAATACTAAGAGAGATTAATTATCAAAAAATGACATTGTGTAGGTATATATATGATATATATGCTCGATTTGAGACGGATCATTTTGATTTTTAAAGGGTTAGTTATAAAATTTTAGAACTTCACAACCTAAAATACAACATATAGTTAAAACAAAAAATGTTTTAGCGGGACATCTGACCTCACTCACTTATCTTTGTATCCCCCTGAATTAGATCATCAACTTTTTGGCTGCTAAAGCAATTGCAAAACCGATTGATCACCATATTACACAATTGGAGGTGACGTTCGCTAATTTAGTTATGAATCGTTTGTTAACTACTTTATATCATTGATCTCGTAAATGACACTTTAGTAAAAAGTTGTATTAAGGGGCAGAAGCAATCACTAGGTTGGTTGCCAAGCCTCTTGCCACCGTTTCATGACTTATATAAGTTGCAGATTACTTTTTTGTAAAACTTATTATTGGAAATACCTTTTAATTTAGTTTAAATATTAAAAATTAAGATTTGTCTCTATCAACACATATGACTACCAAAGCTATACGAATATAATGTCTTGATATCATCAATCTATGACTAATGTCATAGTACAAATTTATCCTTTTGCAGATGTTAAGATGAAACACAAATCATGTGATATATATGTCGTACTTAGATAGTACAAATTTTGGGCCCATAATATCTTTCCCATTATATAGGATGCACACAATCTTTCTTGATCATTCACATCTTTCTTTCATAGAATACAAAAATCACACTTTTTTTCTCAAGATATTGAGCGAAAAATTGGCTGGAAAGTTATTGGAAATAAGTTTTAAAATAAGTTTGGTTTCAAAACCTTCAAAATAGGCAAGAATCATGTTTGTATAATTTATATGCTAATTTTAGAATAAAATCAACTCATACACCATTTAATCTTGGTTTATGGGATTTTGAAACAAGTTTGGTTTCAAGAACATTAAAAGAGGCCAAGAATCATGTTTGTATAATTTATATGCACAATTTGGGGTAAAATCAACTCAAACACCTTTAAATATTGGTTTTTGAGATTTCGACATGAGTTTGGTTTCAGTACCTTCAAAATAGACTATGTGTACATTATGTGCTAAGTTTGGGCTAAAATCAAGTCAAACACCTCTTATTCTTAGTTTTATGAGGCTTTGTGATTGGTGAAAAAATACTCATTTTATGGCTTCGTATCTTAGTGATTCGAGTCATCCCCAACTATTTTACCTTTATTTCTATGTGTTTTATGCTCATTCAGGAAAAAAGTCCAAAAATTGGTCGATATAGTGAAAAGGAAGTAGTTAGGGGAAAAATAAATAAAAAGTGAAGATTTGAAGATAAGTCAGCATCTACTCGATCAAGTAGAAATTCTATTCGATCAAGTAGACCTTAATAGCTAGCTTGAAGATTGCATTAGGCTCACATAGAATGAGTGAAAGTAAGAATTTCTAACTCGGTCTGAGTGATAGTCATTTTATGAAACCTCACTTGGTCGAGTGCCAAAATACAAAGTAATACACCCGGTCCGAATAAGCGCTTCACTCACTTGGGTGAATAAATATGGCCTTAGTTTCACTCGATCGAGTAGAGCATTTATGCATCTACTCAGTTGAGTAGAAGAAAAACATTTCAATTTACTGGACTGAGTACAACTCACTCGGCCGAGTAAGGAACTCTTAAAGAATTTTACTCGGCCGAGTAAGGAGTTACAAGAAGCATTGAATGGATGATTCTTGGAGGAAATCCTCCTCTCTTGAGTGGCCATTAACTACATTTATTTTGCACATAATCCCACCAGTATAAATAAAGCCTTCCACTGCACGACAAAAGACATCAAGGTGAGATTCAAGGAATGGAAGAGAATATATGTACACTATTTTTCATAATGTTTTACTAGTTTTGTAGAAGAATTTATGGCTTCCAACCAAGCTATGAGCAAGTAGTCTCCTCCTGCGACAATGGATCTACGGATCCCAAAGTATTGTATTCTATCCATGTTTCATTTATAAAGTTATTTTCTTATTGCATTTGCGATGTAGTCTCTTTAATTTCAATGTTACCATACCTTGTCTTAGAATTATCATATTATTATAATTGCATAGAATATGTGTAATAAAAGAAACTAGGCTCTAACACCCTCTGTAGTCATGCTCTTAACCAATGAAGGCGTGAATCAGAACTGGCTAAGAGAATGAATTTGTTGTAGCCGATGAAATTGATAACCAACGGCGAGAATCTGAGGTTTTTAAAAAATTGAGTGGTATTGTAAAGTCTAAATCATTCTATCCTTTACCAAATGGGCGTTAAGTACCGGAGTTGTCTTGATGTCTAGGATAGTTGTAGTCATCAAAGACCGGTAACCAAAGACGAGAATCGGAGGTTACAAAGTTCTATACATACTTAAGAAGTTAAGTATCTCAGTGTTCTTACCGTTGTTGCAGGATGAATCAACACCGTGAAATATTATAGTTGCTAGTCGCGTCAGAAAAAGGACTAGGAACTGCATATTGACATGTGAAGTTTGAGTGGGGTATTTTATGCAAACATAAATCATGTCCTAGTAAGAATATGTGCTATGGATGAAATAGCATCTTCGGAATGTTTTCCACACTTGAATCAACCCAAACTATACAACTTTTATCGATAGTTAAATAAGTAGGCGATCCGAACCTAATCTATCAAGTAATCCAAGGCTCTTTGTGTTTGACCTTGCACTTACCGGGTATAAATTGTGTTTGATGAGCATTTGAGCCCCATACTCAGAAAGTGAAAATACCGAATAGTCAAACTGGTGCCATTTCCGGGACTGATGGTTAAATTACTTAGAGATTAGAAATTTTGTACCACGTAGCTTAATTTTCACACATCAATTCTTTTATTCTTCAATTTTTTTTGTTCTCTCATCCTTTTTAGTCTTAGTATCTAGTATTCTTTTTGCAAAAAACCTTGACTTTACATGTGAATGAGGAATAAGAACTTACTCCCCTTAGATCCAGAGATTGATCGGACTTTTTAAAAGAAGAAAAAGACGCCCAACAGTTCTAAGGGCTACCCGGATCCATGAACCCATATCCAAGGAGATGCCTGCGGAAGATGGGTCGTGAAAGGAGTACTTTATGCCCTTCCTTGTGGGCCTTAAGTCGGTGATCACACCGCCGGATATTACAAAAGACGCTTTTGGAAGTCAAGCTACCCTCATTAGTCTCCTAACGAACAACACTTTTGGACAGTCAAGCATAGAAGAGGCCAGCATTCATATCTAGAATTTTTTTAAAATTTATGACACGTTCAAGGTGTGTAACATGCCTAATGACACATCTTATCATCGCCTATTCTCATTCTCGTTAAGATTTAAAGACTAGGAGTTGCTCAAAAGTCACCATGAAGAAAACAACAACACTTAGGACAAACTCTCACAAGCCTTCCTATGTATGTACTATCCACCAGCCATTACTAATGACTACATCTGGAAGATAACTAACTTCCAACAACTAAATGTTGAGACATTGTGTGCGTCCTGTGAATGTTTCACGAGATATCAAAGAAGGCATCCTCACCATGGCCTATCGAAACACTACTTGATACATCTCTTCTACTCGAGCACATTGTTTAGCTACAAACAAACAACGGATAAAGCTGTTGGAGGATCTCTTATGAAGAAACAAATAGGAAAAGCTAAGACGATCATTGAGGAGGTTGCACAGAACTACAACTTGTGGGACAATAATAAAGCCGCAAGGAACCACACTTCAGTGAGGTACCCCATATTTTCAGTTGAACAATACAAATTATTTTATGAACCGAGTACACATTTGGCATTGTTGACCGAAAAGGTCGACAAATTGAAAATTAAAATATGTTATACATGATAAGACCAAATTATTCGGTCTACTTTATACTTAACTCACTTGATTTTTGATCATTTTAGAGTTAAATTTAATGATTTTAATGAGTTCTTATATTTTAGGGTGATTTTATGTCTTAATGCCAAAATTTACTAAGAAATGAGTTTTTAGATCAAACGATGGACAAAATCAGATCCAAAGACAAAAGTCTCTATCTGGCTGAGCGCACCGCCACACACTAAGGACTATAACTGCACGCACAGTGTGCTGGCGAGGACCAGCCACGTGTCATGAATAAGAGAGAAGCCAATAATCTAATTCGGCAACCGGCCATGCGAATGGCCGAGCGCCCAATAGATCATTAATGGCGCTCGACGAGTTAATATTTCCTATAACTGGGTCAGCAAAACTTAGCAACTTTTGAGGGTCATAACTTTCACACCAAACGTCCGATTTCAAGTATTCAAATGGATACAGAAAGAGGAAACAAAAATCTACATTTTGTTAAGAGAAGTCAAAGTCTTGTTCTTAATGGATTTGTGATAGAAAAGCCAATAAATTTAGTCTATGTGTAGCATACTTTTCTAAACCGAAACAAATTTGTGTTTTTAATTTTTAAGAGCTAAAAGTCCGATCTTCCAGAGAATTCCTGAGAAATTTAAATAAGATATACTTGAAACACATCCAAGGTTTTGCTAAAGAGAGGAGTCCTATCACTAGTAGGATTGATGCCAAGAATCAAGCTATATAAGGAGGTCTTTGCCCCCTCTTTCAAGTATGTAGTGTGCGCTCAATTGTGACACAACACCAACAAGTTCTTATTCCAAAAGTTTTTCAGGGTTTCGGTCCAAGGCCTTTAGCGGAGGGCAGCAAGGAAAGTCATTGGAGGAAGGAGCGCATTGAGTTTGTAAGAATTATTCATACTTATCTTTCTATGTGTCTTTCCATGGTCATTCGTGGCTATTTTTTCTTGTGTAGTTCAGGTGTAATAACTTGTAAATTATTGTTGTAAGATTATTTTTCTTAATGAAATTCATATTTTGCATGTTATTTTTATTGAGCTTATCTTTATGAATATTGTTTAATATAATATCCTGACAACTTATGTTTCCTTACAATTATTCTATTGTTGATCTAATTATGAAGGCTCGAGCGAATAGTAATTAGTTATATAGAAAATAAACATATGTTGTGCATATTTATGTGATAAATATACTCTAAATAGGCTAGGGCCATATTATCTGGACTGAACTCGCTACCGTTGTTCATTATTACGTATGTTCTTTATCTATGCTTCTATCTCACATGTTGGCATATGAAATTCATGTTGTTGGCTACAGGTTATGATCGTATTATAAGAGGAGTAATTTTGTACGCTTTGTTATAGTATTCTACCTCGTGAGGGAGAAAAGAGACTTGATACCTCGATTCTAATTTTTATTATCTGACCATCTTTTGACAAATTTTCAGTCAAAAATGATGATTTAAAAGTTGTTGAAGAATGTCCGCAAATTGGTCAAAATGGTCATCTAACTTTATACAAATTCTCTGGAAGTTTTTGGCCACTTTTTAACGACAAACATAGAAAAAGGCTGAAACTGGCCGGAAATGGCATGACATTTCGGGCCAATTTTTGGCAATTTTTTTGTCATTTATCAGCTACTGTTTTTTAAAAAGAGACTTGAATAACATAATATCAAATTTGACGTAAAATAGTCAAAAGCTGGCCAGTAACTCATCACTAAATTTTTAGCTAGTACGTTTTTTACCGCCATAGTGTGTTTTACTATAATGATAATTTGCAACTTCGCAATCACACCTCATTAATGACAAACTATTGGATGCATTAATGTACACAACTACTCCTGTAGGAATCGATGGTGACCTCAAATCTAAGAATCATATGCATCATGTTCACTATAAGAAGCACCTGTGACATTCATATAATGATCTATGTAGTGCTCTCTCATGGAGTTTCAGTCCATTTATTCACTAATATGAACTCATGTATTTGACTAGATATCTCATATTAATGACAACGTACACTTTATCATCATTCATGATATACACTAGGATTGTCAATTGGGTAGGGTAGACTCAGATCCAGACTCGTCCAGACCCGTTTTGATTAGGTTTGGGTCTATCTATTTGGGTCTTTGGACCCGTTAGAGTCTATCCATTTGAACCCATTTGAGTCTTGGATCTATTCTGGTCTACCCATTTGGATCCTTGAAATGGATCTCTTTGAGTTTTTTTATTATTAGTCTATTTTGATTTAAACTAAATTAATATTTATAAAAAAGTTAATTTAAAAAATAAAAAAATTGAAATTTGTTTTAAAAATTTTGTTTTTTATAAAATTAATTTTTTTAAAAAAAATATATATTTTACAAAAATTTAAATTTAAAAAATTTATTTTTTAAAAAAAAATTAAAAAAATTATTTAAAAATAATTTTATTTTAAAATGAATTTAAATATAGACATATATTTTCATAATTTATTATTTTTATAAATTGATATTTATTTATTTATTTTATTTGATAGTTTAGTATTAAAATAATTGATTTTGGGTCTAATGGGTCCAAATAATGAATCTGAGTCTGGATCCGAACCCATATGAAACGGGTCTAGATCTGGGTCCTTCCAAATTAGTTTGAAGCAGACCCATTAACACCCCTAATATACACTCATCTTTATTTATGCATTGTTATTGTCTCAAGACACAAAAATACTCAACTATGGACGATTCAAGAACAAGTATAATGCTTACACTATTCTGGTAATGTCATTATGATCATTCACGATTCAAGAATATCAAATACATCATAATGATGATATGTGAAATATGATATATAAATGTTCTGATCTAATCATCAAATAAGTGTATGACAAGGCATAAACTAACAACTGTTTACTACACAAAGTTTTGTTCATCAGTAGCAAATTAATGATAGACAAATCATCAGTTTCATAGGTGTAAAATCATATATTATTCCTGAGGTATAAAAGTATCATGCTAGGATTACATAAACTTTGTCACATAATTCTATATTCAAGGATACAAATAAGAATCATGCTAGGTAACTAAAATTGAAGACACGGAGTGTAGTGGACGAGAGGTAAAGAAATCAGGGTTAGAATCTTTATCAGCTCGAGTTAAATCCATGGAGGCATAACAATACATCAAATTTGGATACATAATAATATATGGGAAAATGGGATATGAGGTGAGACCTCAAATAAGTTAAATAATGGATCGGATAAAAATACGCACTTTTACTCTCTTTTTTTAATTTTGGAGGATTTTAGGGTTATAATATATTAGTGTGTTTTAGTTTTAGGATTTTAGAGTTTTAAAAATTTCATATTTTTAGGATTTTATGATTTTAGGGGGTTTTAAGGGTTTTTGTTTTTTATGAATTAAATGTTTTAAGATATTTAGAATTATGCCTTAAACATAGTAAAACTTTAAAACGAAAAAAAAAGTAAAATAATGTTATTTTTTAATGATCTCTCATATAACTTATATAAAATGTCACCCTATTTCCACTAATCCCATTATATATTTTGGGGTACAATAAGTTGCAAGCTTGGTACATAGACTTCGGTACATGATCTTGTAGTTAAGGTACATATATTTAAGTGGCATGTATCATACATGAACTCATGCATGTGTATCATATAGTGCCACATAAGACTCCTTATGTCCTTTTTAGATTTGCCACATAACCATAAATTATTTGTCCATTTTTATTTGTCATTTAATAATCTAATTGCAAATTTAATATTATCACCCACCACAAAAATAAGAAAAAACTTTAAAAGAGATTCTGAACTATCATCAATTTCTCAATTATGGTCTGAACTATTTGAATTATCGAAAAGAATGCAGAGAAAATTTTGGGACTAATTTTTAATAATAAAATTTACAATTATACTCCTAAACTAATATTATTATTTGAATTAGACATGTGCACGAAAACTGCGTTATTTTATCATAAAAGTAAATGATTAGACTGCAAGCGAGTTGAGTGGCTCGCGATCAAGTTCAGTCAATACTCGATTAAAGATTGTTCGTTGATATAAAAGTCGATCACGAATAATAATTTTAAGCCAGTTTAACAAACGAGTTGAACATGAGCAAGGGGGTATTCTGCTAGTTTATGTTCACGGACAAGCTCGATAAAAACTTCAATTATAAGTTAGATAAAAAACACGATAACTATATTAAAAAGCTAGAGGACTTACTGACTTAGAATGTAACTCAAATTCAAACATGTCACTCTATCCGAACAAAAGTTAATAGATTCAAAATTAGTGAAGATGACTACAGTAACTAATATAAATTATGTCTAATGTAAATCAAAAGGGGGCAACATGATTTCTATCATTTGAAATCATTTATGGGCTCGTTAAATAAACGAGTCAAACATGAACAGTATATCATTCAAGACATTTATGTGCGTGAATAACTTGTTTATAGGTTCGATTCGACTTATTTACAGATCGTGTAGGCTTGTTTATTTGAACTCCACTAGGATCTTTTTTATAAATTTATAAAGTTATTGGTCAACAAAATGAGATTCATTAACAATTAGCTCACTTAAAATTCAATCAAGCTCGTTTTTATCATATATATTAAACGTTATATTAGATCAATCCAAATGCTCAAATAATGCTCGAACTTGGCTCGAACTTATTAAAATTAAACAAGTCGAGCTGGAACATGTGATAATACTCGGTTCGAGCACGAACTCGTGAAATTTTCAATGAACGAACATGAATATTCTGCTCGATTTAGCTCATTTTCACCCCTATAAATGATATCTTTTGGTTCACATAAATAAAAATCAATCATAATGTTCAACAAATTTAACAAGATTGATTATTTTTTATGTATTAATCTTAAGTAGCACCCTAAGTTAGTCCGAGTTTTTTTCCAACGCACCATATTCGACAATTCCCCTAGTTCGGACCGTAATTTAAAAACGGTAGTAGTTGCGAGCTCCCTTTTAGTGTTTTCCCAAACTAACAATATTAATTAATTTAGTATAATATTGCATAAAAAATTTCTACACCATTAATAATACGCCACATTTGACATGAAATTTAATTTTTTATATTAAATACTTAGTTATTAAATTGAATCAAAAGGTATTTATATCTCCTTAATTAACTTAAATAAGTGATTCAGAAATCTCCTCCTAACTCCTGTAGGCCAGATTCTTTAAGTATCTTAATCATAAGATCATCAATGTATGCGAGATCCTCCAGCTTCTCAGGCTTGCCAGTACCACCACCCTTGTTGTCTCTCACCATCACCAAGCAAGTACATGGTGTTAGTCTATTTGATTAGACATGAAATCTTATTATGATGGAGACAACATTTTGAAATGGATGATTAACTGCCTGGCTCTGGTAAAAATCTTAACTACAGTCTGATAGCGAGCACAGAACGAGTGCGGATGTTTGAGAAACTTATGTTTGGGGTGAGGTGCAACAATGTTGGTATCATAATTCTGAATTGTGGGGCAAGAAACTCTCTTAGGAAACAAAAGTTGTTCAATTTAGGTGTAGATTAGTCAGATCTACACTTGAGAGCTTCCAATAGGCGATGTGGGATAATACCACTATGCTCAACACTCCACCTCACACTTTTGTTAATCTCGATAAGTGGAACCTCGTGCGGATCTAGTAACCGTCATGGACATATTCTAAGAGTGCGGCCAAAACTCACTCTGATACCATGTAGATTAGTTGAATCCACACTCAAACAAATTGACAATGAGTGAGGGAGCTCAACCATATATGAGGATTACTTAAGAACTTCTAATGAGCGAAGTGGGATAATACCACTATGCTCAACACTAAACCCGTGAAAAACGTTCCTCAGATCACGGTACCCTCGATCATCTAGCTGCAACTCAGGAACCAAGATTGAGTGAAGCTATTTCATCTATATGAATTACGTACCATTTGCAAGTATAAAACATATTATATGATCAGATTTCCAAATCTGTCTTAAGGCTGTGTTTGGTTTAGGAAAAATTTGGTAGAAAAGAAAATTTGGTGCAAAATAAAAAATGTTATAACATTTTCCTACCATTTTTCACCCAGAAAATATGATGAATTTCATAGGGAGTCCATTTTCCTCCAAATTTTACTTTGCACAAAATCTTTCCTAAACCAAACACACCCTAAATGAGTAACGTGAGAATTATGTGATAATGAATGATGAATCATGATGGCAGAATCATTATATCAATCACGGCAAATTAAAGAGTGTGTGCACAACCAAAATTTCTCATGTCATTGTAGAAAATGCGGTTTCCTGGTTTGTTTGATTTTGATGTTTTGTTTTGTTTTTCAGCAGACGTCAACTGTCAATACATGTACTGAAAAGTCTAAATGTTCATGGCAAAACCGGATAGACTTTCCATTTTGATAAGGTGTCCCTTAACAGACAATATCCAAATTTGCAACCATGACCTCAGTCAGAAATCGGCAGCCTCCTTTGGTCACCCTCAGCGGCCGCAGCGCATTTAGACGGGATGTGTACCAAAGCTGTCAATTTCCAGATGCAGGATACACACCAGTGAGTCCTGAAATAGAACACAGCTTCAGAAATTACAAGCCAGATGTGATTTGGGATTCTTGATTTTTCCTCGGTGCATTTAAGGGATTGTATCTCACATCGCTCACATTGCTCATAGAGTTACACCTTAAGTATAATTGGACTCTCCCCACTCATTGCCAATTGATTTTGAGTGTGGAACCAACTTACTAACACTAATTTCAAATCAGAGTTCAAACAGTTCATGACAGCACCATTATCAGTGAGTAAGAAAGACCCAGCCTAAATTCAAGAAGCTGCATTCAAAATAGTTCCAAGCACTGATTCTCATTAGGTCCCCACTTACTGGTATTATTGCTATCAACTGTGGTGGCGCCATCTAGTCCAATCGACGGCGGATTATCGCGGCCTAAATGAAATCTCTAGATTCAAGTACACATGATTGATTTGATCATAGTGGGGATAGATCACTAGACCCAGGCGCGTGCTTTATTACAAGGCACTTGTAGCATGCACATGAGAATCAAATAAAAACAAAAACAAAAAGCCGACTTACATGGGAAAGCTTCTTAAAGCCCGGTGCTTTATTAGTCCTAAGAACCATCATTTCTCTACTTTATATTCCATTGATGATTAGTAAGTTGCCATCTGTGATAGAATATGCATTCCTCCTTAGTCTCCAGTCCACAGCAATTTGAAGTTTGTTTTCAGATCATCTTACCTGACACTATGCATGATCAAAAAGCAATGAATTACACACTGAAACCAGAATGGAATTTAGTACTTGTCTAATAATGAAACTCATAATTTACTGCCTGATCAGAAGTCATCATAGGAGGGATAGAGATGGTACGCTATTCTATCGCATCCATCCCTGTCGCTGCTGACAGAATAACAACTAATGGGTAGTTCGAAATTCGTATATGGGGATAAAATTTAAAGTTATCTATAGAATACAGAGGACAAGGCATTCTAATGATTGATGCGCCTCCTCGAGCCTTAAAGGGTTCAACACCATCCAGTGTTTATGATTTATCTCAAAACAAGCAAAAGTATTTATCATGACGACTCTCAAAACAAGTATAATTCGTACTTTTTGATTCTTCGGCTTCTGGGCCCCTGAACGTTATTCGTCCTATATCCCTTCTGACTAGAAATAAAATGTCAATGCACTTCCTTCCTGCAATTTAGACCTAAAATACCTCACATATTTGATAACCTGTTGGATGCTTTCATTCAAACCTGGTTAGCAAAAAGATTTTGGAGTCGCAACTTGCCGAAAAGTATTGCCTTTTTCTCCTTCATTTATCTTGTATAATTTAATTCACACTGATGATGGAATGACGAACCTGATTTCCTACTGAAACTGATGGCTCCTCCTGCTTTCTTTTTCTCTCTTGATTTGAAATACCACATTTTTGTAATATAAGGCCCCAAGTTGCAATCTGTCCCAAAAGAATATCATTAGAAGAACCCCATAAGTGTAAATAGGAAAAGTAAGGAAAAGAATCATTCGCCATTATCATGAGCTTCCCTACACACCAAAACTAAAGTATAGTCAACTTTAAGGTTATATCAAAGACTTGGCTGGCTTTCATAATCACCAAAGCAGAGATTAAGTATTCTAAGTACCATAATTGTTTATTAATTGCTGTAAAACAAAAACAAGTCCAGCGGGCGGCACAATTTAAGAATGATTATTTTATTAAAGCCTATGTCTTTTCCAGCAGTTTTCTGAAGCAAAATCATACAGACTGAAATTAAATAAAATTCAAGCAGTTCTGAATTACTCAAATTCAGCCACTTACTAGTTTAAACAAACAAACAAACCTTAAGCCGTAACTAAATGAAGATTAAAGTTGAGCTAAAGTGGATGGCTATGCACATATTCTAGTGCGATATTAATCATATCCCATAGGAAGTGCACATTAGCATAAACATAATCAAACTTCAAAACAAAGGACAAATTTTATAAATTTTATTCTAGCTTCTTTTGGGTTGATCAGCTTTTTCTTTATATTTTATGGGTTGAAGTTATTAATGTTATCTCCCAACACTATTCTCCGGCGTGGATCAAAGAACCGACCATGACAAGTGCCACAACCAATATTAGCAGGGGCGACAAAAATTCAGATGCATCTGAACCATTGTTAACTGCAAGTTTCCTTAATATAACTTTTCCTTCAATAATTTGCATAGATTACAAAGATTCTTAGCTAAGAACGAATTTAATATACATATGGCAGGCCAAGGGTAAGGCGCCCACATTTTTGTCACTTGATCATACCACTGGCCTGCTACATTTCACCATAATCACTGTTTTGTTTATGGGAAAGCCTAAGAAGGATAAGGCTGAACTCTGTATCCTCCGAAATAAGGAGTTACTGCTACTTCAGAAAAGAAAAATGAAAATTCCAAAACCTGATAATATTTTTCTAGCAGATCAATCCATTAAGGCTCAGCTTCCGTACATGATAAAGAAACTTTAAGGCTGTGTTTGGTTTAGAGAAAGTTTGAGAATTTTATGAAAAATGGGAAGGAAAGTTTTAGCAAAACATAGAGTGTTTTAAGGCTTTCCTCCTATTTTTTCTGTTGAACAGTGGTTTATATTCCACATCGCTCATTACAAGGTCTATAACGATCCTGATACATAGTTGGGCTCCCCCACTCTTTGTCAATTGGTTTTGAGTGAAGATCCAACTATATTAACATGATATCAGAGTGGGTGCGGAAATAACTTTCCTTCTCATTTTTCCTAAACCAAACACAGCATAAGTAAATGCTTTTCGAATCCACTCATTGATTGTTGGTTGACCACTACAATAAGTACAACAAAAAAATAAGTGCATTTGACCCATCACCGAGCTTGACCCTTAGTTCGTTATTGACCCCATGTAAGCATATAAATATGCGATCATAGCTATCTCATTGATCACTTATAAGCTATTCAGCAAAATAGACTTGTGTATTCAAACTTTCAGTCACTTCCTTCAACTAAATACCAAATCGTTGAGCCAGAATTTCTTCAGGAATCCCTCTTTCATTTCTTGTTTGTCCATCTATTTATAGTATGAGCATCTCAAAGCTCATGTGCAAACAAGCACAGACAGTCTTGCCCATTCCATCCGGGGGCGGCCTAACCCGGAACAGATCCAATGTAACAACCAGAAAGAAGGACAAAGTTGTATTTGTTATAGGGCCTACAGGAACGGGGAAGTCTAAGCTCTCAGTTGAGTTAGCTACTCGCTTTTCTGGGGAGATCATAAACTCTGACAAAATACAACTTTACAAAGGACTTGATGTAGTCACCAACAAGATCACAGAGGAAGAAAAATGTGGCGTCCCCCACCATTTGTTAGGCATAGCAGACCCTGACAGCGAGTTCACTGCTAAGGATTTCTGCAATGAGGCATCTACTGCTGTAGAATCTATCGTCCACAAAGGGCAACTGCCAATCATCGTTGGAGGATCAAACTCCTACATGGAAGCCTTAGTTGATGACAAGAACAACTATTTCAAGACACGGTATGATTGTTGCTTTATTTGGGTTAATGTGTATATGCCTATTCTGCACTTATTCGTGTCGGACCGAGTTGACCAAATGGTCAGCAACGGAATGGTGGAGGAGGTACGAAAAGTATTCAATCCAATTGTTAACTATGACCGTGGGATTAGGAAAGCGATTGGTGTTCCAGAATTTGATAAGTTCTTCAGGGAAGAAGCCTACTTGGATGACAAGACACGTGACAAGCTTCTACAGGAAGCAATAAATGAGGTTAAGAATAATACATGCAAGCTAGCATGCAGGCAGCTGGAGAAGATTCAAAGGCTTAGAACCCAAAAGGGATGGCGAATTCATAGAATTGATGCTACTGAGGTTTTTATAAGACGTACCTCAAGAGATCCAGCTGATGAGGCATGGGAAAGACATGTAGCTAGGCCAAGTGCAAAGATTGTTCGTGAATTTTTGTACAATTTTCAACCAGATGGGCCAGAGAGCTTTGCCGCGATCAGGGCAATGAAAATGGAAGGAGCACTTGCACCAGCTGCAACTTGCTGATACATTTGAACCCTGCTCAAGACTAAAAAAAAAAATTTTCAAGAAGCCTCAATGTAGGCAGTAAGTAAACTTCATATGATGAGAGAAAACCAGCAACAGTACTGCAAAAGGTCAGTTTGATGTACCAGGGTCGATTATAATTCATCGAGTGTTTTGACCAGTTCTTGCTAAGACGTGCCATATTACCAGATAATGCAACGGAAGAAGTGTAGCTTTGGCAGTAAGTATCAAATGAGTCGGAAAAATAAATAGAACGCATGCTTTCTTAAGTACGTGAATCAGAAAATGTCTGTAACATGAGTGGTTACCATTAACATTCAGTTTTCAGCTGCTTGTTTCTCTTTTTGATGAAGGAAATCGAATTTCAGAAATGCAATTCTGATATTTACTACACATCATCAAATACAAACATAACTGAAATCAACTAATTTATTGATGTTTCTCCGTATTAATTAGTCAGACACACGTGCAAAAGGAGCTCACCATTTACTAAAAGGGAATAGATGTAAAGATTACAATAAACTAATAGTTTATGAACCTAGTAGCTGCTTCAAGGAGATTAGTTTAAATAGTTATAAACTGCCAACTCATTCAGACATCAGTGTTTTTTTTGTAGCAACTTTGTTTACTTTATTATGATAAGGGTTGGAGTATTATGATAAAGAAAAGCCAATGATAAAGTAGGCATACAGACAGGCCACATAGTAAGTTCACGGGGATAGCAACTGTGCTTACTTTATTTGCTCCATTAGAATTTGAGCTAAGCTAATTTGCTTCAAACAAGGAACCATGACTCACCAAATTCTATATGACCAATCCAAAATTGGGCACCATTACCTCCAACACCAATACCCTAGTTTGTCTGTCGAAGAGTCTATGCCTGCTACAAATGATTGCAGTAATAGCAGAAGCGCCCGGGACCTGCTAGAGTTAAAAGATGAACAGAACACACTGTTACATTGCAGATATCTCCACCATAAATGAAGGCAAACTTTTTTTACTCTTCATTGTCACTACTAACTAATAATATTTTTTTTTAAAAAAAATCAATAGCAGCAAACAGAATTTCATTAAATTGGGCGAAAGTACGGACAAGGCCCAAGAGGAATATCAGTGGGGTTCCATCAAAGAACTGGAACCATTATATACACTATCATGCTTACACTTGATTCCAAAAAAAAAAAATCAATCATATGCATATGAATAATGTCCCCACACCCACTATAGCTTAAAACTGGATGCTCTTTTGTGCTCAAAACTTAACTAACTAACATTCTGTTCTTTCAGCAAAGTTTCATAGAGGGTCAAAAAACCAAATCACTTTCCTGTTTAAAGAGAATATAATTTGAAATTGTAACCAGTGACACTTTTTCAGTTGGATATAAACTATTTGCAATAGAGCGATGTTTACTGTTGTCAGTTGAGGACTTACTATAACCTTCAGATACAGGCAGACAAGTATACTTGAATGCGATACTCATCAACTGTATTACAAAGGTAGTTCATGGCACAACCCTCAGCATGAAGTGGACCTTCACAACAAAGAAAATTCAAGTGTTCAGTGTAATCTATTACAAAAGCAGTGTCTACGTTGATTACAGGAGGAAGATAAGCAACTTGAGACCGACCAATGCAGATGATTCCCTAGTGAACCATTCTTAGTACAAAGGGAAAAGATCATTTGTCCTACCAAGCTTTGCATCTACCACTTCCACTTTGTCACACACATTTCCTTGAAGATAAACTGGTCCTTAATTATTCCATATTCGTGAAAAACATTAATGATAATAAAATGGGAATGCTTAAAGTCACTTGTACAATATATGACAAGATCCAAGCAAGGCGAAAGGTCTCCATCAATCAAATTATGCGAGGAGCCGTGTCCTTTCAAAACCGTGTATGAGTCATTTTTGGAATCATGTTATACACTACACACACCCATAAAAGAACCCTGTAATATGTAGTTTCCGTGCAATGAAGTGATGTACAACACATTGATCACTTTTGAATGGGTAGCTTTCAGAATCCAGGACTGTCCAACTCCAAACAGATTGGTTCCCATGTGCCCAGTCATACCCTTTTCCATGTGCTTAGATAGATAGTGAGCTTTCGGCTAAGCTAATAGCAAGCAGCCAATACAATATAAACGGAAAAAAAAAGAGATGACTTCCACTGTTCAGTAGCGGATCCATGGGGGGCCATGGGACAACCGCTCCGAATCCCACTTAAAATACCTCACTTATGGTAAAAATAAAATAAAATTTAGATGCATAAAAAATTATATATATAACTTCAACTAAATTTTTAATTTTGCTGCTCGAATTCCACCCAAAATTTTGATTATATAATTTTGTCCCTCCAACAAAAAATTTGTTGGAACCGCCATAGTCACAGATGACAGACACCAGAAGCACAACTTTTTTAGGGAACCCTCGACTCTCCTTATTCAATGATGCGAGAAACAGAGTTAATGTCTGCTACAGAAACAGTAAACTAGGGTAGAATATGTCTGCTACGACGACTTGGCCTTCATTTGTTCTACTAGCCATTGAAACAATCAAAATCTTGATCGACAACTCATAATTAATATGTTAATGCTCCATGCAAGGTTGAAGTTGGATGGTGGCTAAGTATTCTGAATTTTTTACAGTTACACGCCGGAAGGTGTCAGGTTCAGTTCTCAATAAAGTTACTTCATTTCACTGTATCAGATCATTGCTTCCTGATATTGATCATCGTATTTACCTTTTTATTTAGCTGTAGATACTGTTTGACGTGTTTTTCTTAGCCTCATTTTTTTATGCATGCACCCAACTACCAAAGATTCGAACTTGTGAGTTGGGAATTATCATGAATTACCCCTCACCCCATTTGTCACTCAGCCACATCCTTTGGGCTAGATACCTTTTGACTTATGACATTTTTACCTTTCAAAAGGTGATTAGAAAGTAAAGACGGTTTCCTAATAGTGTTTGAGTATACTGCAGATAATTCGAGGATCGAGGTGCCTCTATCAAACTATCAGCAAATATTAAGTGTGTTACCTCTAGAAAAGAATGTTACGAAATGATCATCTACCATAGAAAAGCAACAGCCTAAGTTATCCAGGTTGACTGCTGATGGTGTTGTGATAAAAAAAAAACACTCAACTCTTAGAGCATAATGTCATGATACTTGCATCCTAAGCGAAGTAGCTGGTTGCAATGAGATGAAGAGTAAGTTTAACCAAAAAGAGTTCAACTGCAAGGGAAAACATGAGATGTGACTTCCTTTTAGACTAAATATAGGACCACAAATACATGATTGCAAAATCACACTCTAAAGAACAAGTTTGCAAACCAACAATAAGAAAAGAATCATTCATGGACAACTGGCGAAACACTAGAGATTTAATGACAAAAGGGATTACCAAACAATAACGGAAACAGTGACACCAGAAATAGCTACTGTACTCTCCCATTTCTTTTCAATAAGTCAAAGATTATATTCCAAGAAATCAAACTTCCAACGAAAATCATACAAAACTCAAACACTAGATAGAATGAACCTCAGTACTGTGCGTTTACATATTACAAAAGGTTAAAAGGCTTATAAATCATGTATAATTAAACTCAAATTTCGGAAACATTTTAAACATAGGCATCTGGTTAAAGTGAGAAAGCATTTCAAGATTAAACTCTTCAATATAGGTCACAGTACGCACCTTGAGTCCTTCACATATGTGCTGGAAAAGAACAAAAACAACATTTGAAAACAGATGCCCCCACAGCTCCTTAAAATCAAATCAAGTACACTTCAGTGATCTTGAGACAAATATTCTGAGAAGCTCAAGAAATTACAACAAGCTAGTTTCACGTGAAAGTTGAACTGTAGTCAAGAAACCTGCAACGTAGAGGATCATAGTGCATAAATATTATTTGTCTAACAATAAAACTAACAGAGAGAGCAGCGCCCTTGTCCATAGAGTAAAATGACCAGTAAACCCATGTAAAAAAAGAAGATAACCAATAGCACATATTTCAGCTCAGCTAAAGAAGGATAGACAACAACTAATAACTCACTCAGCGACTCAAGGTATGGAGTACCATAACGGACAACTAGATGTACAAGTGCCAACAGAAAAAGAAAGAAAGGAACAAAAATGGGAGTCCCAAATCATAATATAATATGCTTGGTTGCTAAATGCAAATCCTATCTGGAATCAGAGCCATTCCAATAAAAGGCATTACTGAGAAGTTGTAGTTTCTCATCAGATAATCAGAGCCAGCTACCAAATCCTTGTATTTGCTATTTATGATAAATTTAACACACTGATTCACCAACAGAGAAAATCTCCCCAATTTATAGTGTTCTGCTCCCTTTTCTGATATTTAATCACGGAACAAGAGGATTGCAAGAAAACACTCACAGTAGTATATACTAAGGCTCTGTTCCTGAGTTTGGAGGGGAGGGAAAGGGAAGGAGAAGAAAGGGAATGGAAAGAGAGGAGAGGAAAATGAAGGAGTGAAATGGGTGTTTCTGAGTTTAGGGAGAATTTGGAAGGGATGGAGGAAAAATATAACATAATTATTAAATTGTTCTTATATTTAAATAAATTAAGAGATAAATAAGTATAAAATCGTCCTTTTCCCATTTAATTTCCCTTCCCTCCCTCCCCTCCAATTTGGGAGGAAATGAAATGGATTCTATCCTACCCTTCCCCTCCAAACCCCTCTTTAAAAAAAACTCAAGAACACCAATTTCCCTCCCTTCCCTCTCTTTCTCTTTCTCTCCTAAAATCAACTCAGGAACAATACCTGATATTAATACTAATACTAATACTATAGTGGGATCCGTCTAAAAACCATCAGCCTAGCAAAATGCTAGACCCCAAAAAAAGAAGCGCCGAATCCTGTAGGGAAAAATTGCACGTCGTCAATCAAGTGCAAGACCTGTTCATTCGCTCTCCTAACATGGAAGAATCAATGGTTCAAGCCGCGTTACTCTTCTGAACACTGAATCGTCCCGACTGATAACAAATGCGGAAGAAGAAAGATTGTCTGACCTTTCCGGTGCCCGCAAACTGCGTCATCAGCTGATCGTTAGCTTTCACACAACCAAGACCAACCCACCACCACATTTTTCATCATATTTACAACAACACTAATAAGGCTTTCAAAATGGTTGCCCAATTACTACTCAATTTGAATTTACAGTCGGGAACTTTCAAAATGAACAAATAACGCGCAAAAGTTAATATAATATCTTCATCTTTTAGGATTGACTAAAAACATATTTGTCTAGAATACAAACTTACGTTTCTAGATTTCATGTATGCCGTTATAGTTTAAAAGGATAAAATTCAAAATGGACCTGAACTATCAAATAACATCTTTTGATAACCAAATGCATTTAGATTTCATGTATGCATTTATAATTATATCGTTTTGCGCACATAAAAAAACGATGTCTTATGATAATTAAATGACATAATTTTCGCACGCAAATCTAAGATCTATAATAATATTAAGTTAGGAATGTAATGATAAATTTTATTTTAAAAAATCAGTCCAATTTTGTTTTCATCGCACCCTTTTTGGAAATCATGTTAGTTCTGATCGCAATTGGATAAGCGGTGTAAGTTCAGGGCCCCTTTTGAGTTTTCTCCCTAATTTGAATGCAAGTTTAGAAACAAGTGAGTAGGAGTTTGACAAAATAACCTGACCCTAGCCCATTCAGTGTGTACTTGTCTATAAAAACGCAAATTTTTGGGTGCTCTCGGTAGGTGCTCTGGTTGACGACATCATTTTGTTCTTGATGAAAAATGACGTCGTTTTACGTGTTTTACATTAAACACACTTCATAAGTTGTGCTCGGCCGAAAACGACATTGTTTTTATATATTCATCAGTTGTGCTGCTATATTCATCACATGGTTTGTTTCAGATGAACAGTTCTATTCATCAGTTGACCTTCTATATTTATCAGATGATTTGTGCTTCTATTTCATCAGTTGTGTTGCTATATTCATCAGATGATTTGTACTTCTATATTCATCAGTTGTGCTCATATATTCATCAGATTATTTGTACTTTCATATTCATCAGATTATTTGTGTTTTCATATTCATCAGTTGTGCTTCTATATTCATCAATTGACCTACTATAATCATCAGATGAGTTGTGTTGTTATATTCATCAGTTGACCTACTATATTCATCAGATGAGTTGTGCTTCTATATTCATCTGTTGTGCTTATATATTCATCAGTTGTGCTGCTTTATTCATCAGTTGACGTGCTATATTTATCAGATAATTTGTGCTTCTATATTTGCAGAAAACGAGTAATAAAATGAGAAAAACGACATTGTTTTTTTATCAAAATAAAAACAACATCGCAAAGGAGAGCATCCACTCCTGGAGCACCAAAGAACACCCACTCTCGGAGCACCCAAGAGTGATTATTATAAAAATGTAAAACTATGGTTTATTTGTAACTTATTCAATTAATATTCTCTAGCTTTCACATTCATATAAGGAGTATAATACATGCAATAAAATAAAGGTAATCAAACTATGCAAGCATTCAGGACATCAAAGCTTAACAAATGCATTCGGATAACATAAACATTTATTGAGCAACAACATCACAATCTAGCGTCACAAATTAAATAATACAAGTCGTGCGAAAGAATTTATTCACTCACTAATATGAATGACACACAAACGAGAATGAAAAAAATAATTTACAACTTGTGCTCCTTTGCTAGCAGCAACCTTAACCTGAGGGAGAAAGAAGAGAAAAGCGAATAAAATGATACAAGACTCAAGCGAAGAGTGAAAAGAATGATACGAGACTCAATAGAATGGCAACAATCCTATTAATATATGCAGACTTATACTCAAACCTACTAGGATTAGGAATATGAATCCTCTTAATAAGCTTCCGATTATCTTAATTTATTTCTTGATATGTGATAAGTCGTAATTATTCAATTTTTTTACTTAAATTAGTTGATTCTTGACTGTTTGAGAGTTCAAACTAATGGTTTTAGTGGTTTTTCATATTTACAGACTATTTTTGACTTTAATGCAAAAACTGACTAAAAGAGAGTTTTAATTGCAAACAGACAAAAATTGGATCGAAACGGATAACAGACAAAAGTCATCCACACAAGCCAATGGTTGACGTATCGGTCGTGTGTGTTGTGACATGGTGAAGTATGCACATGTATCACCAATTAGAAGGAAATATAGTAGTTGACTCACTAGACAGCCACGCGAAGGGCTGAGCATGCGGCAATCTAAATGTTGCGCGCAAGGCTGATTGTTTCTAAATTTTATACAACTCTAACTTAACATCTTTTGAGAGTCATATTTTCCACGTCAAATGTCTGTTTATAATGATTGAACTTTCTTTGAAAAGAGAAATAAGTATCTACAACTTCTGTTTAAAATTTAAAAATAGGTACAGGCTATATTTGTGCAAATGGAGCCAAAGCAGTCTGTGTGCAACAAGAATTATTAATTTAACTCATGTTTGTTTTTTCTGACTTCCAATTGATAAAATACTTTGTGTTAGATATTCTCAGAGAGATAGAGTCGCACACGTATACAAAAGATCAAGATGTTTCCATAGAGTGAAATCCTAGTTGTACGCATATTTGGACTTGGATATATATAAAAGAGGTTTCTTGACATATAACTCATTGAATTCCTCTCTCTTCTTTAGTCCAAAATTCTTATTA
The DNA here is from genome assembly GCA_002312845.1 of Kalanchoe fedtschenkoi. Taxonomy (NCBI): domain Eukaryota; kingdom Viridiplantae; phylum Streptophyta; class Magnoliopsida; order Saxifragales; family Crassulaceae; genus Kalanchoe; species Kalanchoe fedtschenkoi. The sequence goes on along the minus strand of NQLW01000040.1, from coordinate 285,471 downwards.
GATTTTCTCTCCCGAGGTGAGTAATGTGGCAAGAGTGAGATTTTCACAATAAAGATAAAAGTTAAGTTGGAAATAGTATTTCCCTTTATATTTTTTCATGATCATGCATGACTAAATTCCCTTGTACGATTGAGGTTAGTTAACTGGTGATTTCAATGTTGTGAAATTATTTTTCTTCAATGAAATTCATAATTTTATGAGTTTTTATTGAGTTTTCTTTCTATGAATATTTGCTTCACATCGTAGCCAGACAACCTATGTTTTGTTGCATTCATTCTACTGTTGATTTAATTGTGAAGATTAGGGCTAATACCAATTAAATAAGAAGCAAATAAAAGATGTCATGCATGTTTATATGGTAAAGACACTATAGATATGCTAGGACAAGATTATCTAGATTGAAGCCCATATCATTGATCTTAATCTGTATTGTCTTCCTCTTCACTTTGTCTCATACGTTGGCATATATAATTCATATCATTTGCTAAAAAAAATGATGCTATTAGGCTAGGACCAGTTTTTGACGCCTTGTCATGATATGTGCATGGGGTTGTATATTTTACTAAGTTTAACTTATCATATAAATTGATCTTTAGAATCGATGATCAACACATTCATTAGTTATTAATCTGAACTATTCATTTTAATATTGATATTGTTCTCTCTTCTTTCTGATTCTCCCTCAATTCATTTAATTTATGCCTGCTCTTCTTTTTATTAGCACATTCTCTTCTATCATAAACCTCTCAATATATATCTTTATATTTTTCTAGTTACTAAATTGGCAGGTAGCAACCTATCCTTGTGGATTCAACCTAACTTATTTTTTGCTAGTGTAGTTAAAATTTTATTTGCATAACACTCACAATGGTGTTGTTATCAAGTTGGTGTCGTTGTCGAGGATAGAGTTTTAGCATACATACTATTTTAGTAACTTTTCTTTTTATATAAAAACAAAAAAAGCTAACTTTTTATGAATATTGCTAACCTTAACTTTTTCTGAATTCTTTTAGCAGTATAAATTTTTGTTAATTTTTTTACTTTAATCACTAATTTTTATTGTGTGAACTATTAACATGTTTACTTAGTGTGCGCAAAAAAAATTTAAAATACGTGTCGTTGTGTTATTTTCCGTGCTAGAGCGGGTAATCAAGATGAAGGTAAAGCACAGTAAGAATGCACGACTATTACTACCAGACTTATGCATAATATTATGAGCATTCAAGATACAAGATGTATGGAGAACTACGTGGACATCAATATGAGCACCTCCATAAAAAGCCACGAAAACCTAAGATCAAAAATTGTGAGTTACGCTTATCGTGCGGTCAAGATACTAATATTTATCTATGGTGTCAGGATTCTTATGAAGAAGAAGAGACCATGAGCAAATACTATTCAAAGCAACAAACAGCCATACAATATGTACCTTGATATAAAGTTGAAACTGCAACTAAACCAGACCATTTAGCAAAGTTGGAAGCAAAAATCAACATGCTGGTAGCATCTAATGTTGATTACCAGAAGAGTAAGGATCTAAGAATAACCAATCTTCAACGACAAATGGAACAAATAGCCACGAAATCCGAGGATTTTAAGGTGGAATGAGATCGGCTTTTATCCAAAACTCAAATAGATTTATACCGTTTTATCAACACCTTCACCTTGAGTAGCAGAAAACAGATACCCAAGGCTAAGAATGTAGAAAATGAAAAATGTGGTGACCTGACACAACAGTCGTGCGCTGAGGGGAGGGTCCTTAGGTCCGCAACCTCAGTAGAAGAATGTGAACTATGTGTAATGCTGTGTGCATAAGACAACTTCAGTGCACACGTGGATTGCCCCGAAGAGCTACTAATCAACGAGCCGTTAACTAGACCAAATTATTTGGTCTATTCTATCCTTAACTCACCTTATTTTCTATCTTTTGAGAGTTGAATTTATGTTTTTAGCCAATTTTCATATTTCAAGTCTATTTTAGGTCTTAATAAAAAATATGCTAAGGGATTTTTTAGATAAAAATGCACAAAAATAGAAATACGGAAAAAAATCACTATCTGCTCTAGGCCACAACCGCACACTGATAAGATAACATATTCCTCGATATCGACAATGCCAAAGCCTCAGGTACCTTCAATATTCAAGAAGCTAGTTATCTTCACAGTTTCATGTTTTATCACGGATAAGCACATTGATCAATGTATGATAGATTTAGGTGCAATAGTTAATGTTATATCTTATTTTATCTATTCTGATTTGAGGTTAGGACCAGTTAAGTCGTATAATATAAATTTTTAATTGTTGAAAATGTTCCAGTCACGTGGATTAATTACCCCATCTTAGAATTTCTATGTGCTTAAGATGGATGAAAATATGATTAGTCCACATACATATTATCTTATGAGAACTTTTTTTTTCAACTGCTCAAATTAAATCTGATGTCATAAAGGATGATAAGTTGATAGATGACATTACTTTGAAGTAGGAGTGTAACGGTTCGGTTCGGTTCGATTTTGTTCAAAAATGCGAACCGAACCGAAGGTCATCGGTTCCAATTTTTAAAAACCGAACTGAATCCATTTGTGTAAAAAGTCGAACCGAATCAAACCGAACGGTTCGATTCGATTTTGGTTCGGTTCGATCAATTTCATTTCTAATAAAGAAAACAAAAGTACCTTCTAGATATTACAAAGTATATCTCAAAACATCTAATTTTCCCAACAGAAACATGAAAATGCAAATACAAAAGACATCAAATCGGCAACTTCGCAACATCATGTTTCGCTTTTGTATCTTATTTCCCCTCTCGTCTATTTGAACTTAAATATTCTAGAATTGTGTACCTGAGAAAATAAAAGAATATGATAAACAAAAGATCATAAAATAGTATATAGGGCTATAGGCCTATAGCAACACTAGGCACCAACAATCAAAATGGGAGTTCGGCGAGAGACAAATTTAGCAACTAGCACTCATTTACTTAAGATATAATGATCTAGCAACAGACAATTATCAATCATTTAGATTCATCACCAAAATATAATCATCTAGCAACTGAAATTCATTTACTAATAAGTTATAGTGAGACAATAGACATATCTCGTATAACTCATAACTATAAAACAACAAGCAAACCTCAGCAAATCTTTTATACCATCCAAAACAGACTAAACAGTAAATAACAGTAAATAAAATGATTCAATTGTCTTTTGTTTCTTAAGAAACTTGTTATATGGATAATTCTTACACTTGTTCAAATGAGCCCAAAGAGTAGTAGTCGCTGTTGTGTTCGCATATTTAACATTTTTACAATAGTTACAGATAGAATGATCATATCTTTTATCCTCAGACTTATTAAAAATCTTAGTGAAATGATCCCAAATAAGAAATGCAAACTGTTTAGCTTTTACCTTAGGAACCACATCTGCCTCATTAATAATACTAGTTAATTACCTCCACTGACTCACTTTGTAAAGCATTCTCTGGTGAATGACATTCTTTAGCAGCCTTCAAAAATTCATACATTAAGTAATAAAGCTTGGTAAAATTCATACATTAAACTAAAAAAAATGAAAGGGACTCTAACTCAGCCTTGCAAAAGATAAAGTCTCACCATGAATGAGTGTGGTAGAAGATGGACAGCGGACTAAAAAATGCAAATGGAGTTGTGGACTGGTGGTGATGGCGGAGGCGAGCGGCAGTGCTGATGGAAAATTGGAAATTGGAGATGAGAGATAAGTAATGAGTTTATTTTTTGAAATTGAGGAGGTGAGACCGTGAGACTGTGATGGAAATTGGAAAATAGATTGAAGATCTGGTGTTTAAAAAGAAGTGGTTGAGGGACAAACAGGACAAACAAATGGCGAGCAAACTGAAAGGGGAAACAAAGCAGCTTGATTGAAAATTTCACGCCACGTGATTGGAGACCGAAGAGTGAAGATAGGTATCTTTCTTGGCTTGCTAGGCTGTGCGGACTGCAGACACCAGACAAGGCGTGAGTTGAGAGAACGAAGTAAACGCAACGGAAAAATTGCGCAGCGGCGTGACTGCCTGACTGAAGACTCGAGCGGTGTGACTGACGAACGGCGTGACTGGCAAGCGGCGTGACAGCAGATGACAGTATGTTGAAAAGATTTGATTGCGACTCAAGCGGCATGACTAACGACGAATCTGAGATATCGCGGAAATTCGGAATGGGAAATTGAAATTGGGGATGAAGAAGGAAACTATGCGGCGCACTGTCGCATGCTCCAGAGGATAGGAATGTTAGGGTTTTGTGGTTTGGTTCGGTTCAATCGGTTTATGATTAAAAAATTTAAACTGAACTGAACCGATCGGTTTTTTAATAAACGCAAATTGAAACCGACTGTTTATATAATAAAATCGAACCGAACTGCTCGGTTCGATTCGATTCGATTTAATAGATCGGTTTGATGGTTTTTTTTTACACTCCTACTTTGAAGTAGTTACCACCACCAAAACCACATGGATGGATTCTATCATAGAGGCCTTATAAAGAAACTCTGCCACCTTAATCTCGGTCAACGTATTGTTAAGCCAATGATGAAAGGCAAATGTACTTTATGAGAGGTAACTCCAGTTGATTCACGTACTTTTATTTATGAGTTTTTTATTTTATTTTTGTACTTACTTTTATCGAATTTAACCATATAAGTTTAATGTGGGATTGCACACTGAATTTAATGATATAGAATAGCCGGCCAGGCGTAGCAACATAAGAAGCAATGTGCATGTTTTGATTAGTCAGTGCATGACTAATAATTAAAGAGCCCTGCACGAAGACATAAGGAGTCGAGTGTGCAAGGTTAGACGGATTAAAAGTCCAAGCGCCGAATCAATTTCATCTCGTCACCCCGAGCTCTAAAATTCCTTATGTCATTTGTGAAATCTCAAGCCGATTTGCTACCATCGCTACCTTAAGCCGTCACGGTCACCATCACCTCTGACCGTTGCTGCAGCCACTAGCTGTTAGGTTAAAAAACTCAGACCGCAGCTGACCCATGCGAGGTAGCCTAGTTTAAGCCGCATCAAGGACTAGCAGCAGCCAAAGTTTCCCTGACGAAATCCACTAGAAGCCATCTACCCTTATCAGATTTCCCCTGACATAGTCCAGGTGTTGAACCGGAAGCCTCACAAAGGACTAACAACAACAAGAGTTCCCCTAAATCAATATTCAATTAGGCATTGATGACTAGGTATATTTGACCTTCATTCTTTTATAAATATCTTACGTACAACTTAATTCTTAGGAGATTGTGAATATGTTTAAAGGCGAGAGACCTAGTACCTTAGGTTCACAATAGAGAGGATTTCTTATGACTTATCCTTAGATATGATTAGAGATATTTTTGGATGACTTATAGAAGATCAAACTAGGATGGAGCATTTTGACATATGTGAGCTTCCTTGATTTTGAGGGAGCTTTTATGTGGCTCGTCGGTTAGATCTATTCCAGGTGTGACAGAAGCCAATTTTACTAGGGATCCTCTATATTTCTATAAACAGATGGTCACTGGTGGTAATCTTACATAGGAATATATGGACTGATAAATTCATCATCTCAAACTCTTTATATTGATGTGATATAGACATGCTATATAACCAGACTTAGCCAACTATCTATGATTGCACTTAGTGTCCATCCAAACTAAGGTAGGTTCCATAGTATGTGGCGGAGGTAGTTACCTATACCCTTACAAGAGTCAGTTATGTTCCATATTAGCCTATACTCAATCGAGAGACTTTAGATCCAGTTTCTTGACAAAGCTTTATTTGTGAAGATGAAAGCCATCCGATTCTCCAGCACTTGCAGTACGCTTAGAGATTTTAGCATGCCCTGTGCTTTGCTTGGAGAAGGAGTCCGAGTACCAGAGTCCACCTCACTGACATATCTATCCAACACCAAGTCCATCTACTTCAGCTGGTAGAGCAGGACCATCGACATCTTCAACGCTGCCACTAATGCCCCGGTTCAAAATCATGTATATTGTGCATAGCTACATGCGCAACCTGTTGAGGCAGCTCGATACATGAATTAAGAGTATGGAGGCTTCAGTCCAGACCCTGATTGAGAACCAGCAATGCACTTAAAAGCTCATCAAGAAGCTGATCTGAGAGGGGGGAGGAGCAATAAACGAGTCGCGCGACATAGCCACCTCAGTTTTAAAGAGATGTATATTTACATTTATTACACTTATCTCATCTTCTAAATCAGTATAACTTAGATATTACATTCATGATGATGTTATGATTCTTATATTATTACTTATTTTAATTTTTTCACCAACCAACACTTTTACTCAGTCCTTAATAACTATGTCATTTCGTAGTATGAGGTTTTATAAGATTGAACCAAAAATCAAGCTTTTAGGAAAAAAGCCGCGTGTAAAATGGAAGTTGTCGCTCACGCAACTAAGTTCAACAACATGTGGGGAGGACGCACGCACAACTTGACTAGAAAGCACGCTGCTTGGGAGTGTAGTTTGACCACGTGTTTCACTGCATACGTGGTAATATGAGGTTAATTTTATAGCAAGCAAAAGCTGTCACATGACGACGCACGATCTACACTCATGAGTCAATCTCTGACAATCATGTCTCAGTCACTCCTAACATGTCAAACACAAACTCTCTCTCTCTTTATGCAAACCCATTATTATTTTTTTCAGTTCTTAAAATTAATTTATGTTATTATTTTGATTTTATTTTCAAAATCAAATTTTATAAATATTTATAAAAAGTAAAAAACTTAATTTAAAATCTATTTTGGACATTTTTTCAATAAAGTACAAAAGCAAAAATCAAAGTACAATGTACAAATAAACAAATTACAAAGTTCAAAATTCATAATTTTGAATTCATATTTTAAATGTTAAATTTTATACTTTATACTTTGAGGTTTGAAATATGAAATATGAATTCTAAAATATGAACTTTGTAATTTGTACTTTGAACTTTTTTATTTTGTGTTTTGTAAAAGAAATTAAAAATATATTAAAAATGGATCTTAAATTAAATCTTATAAGTTTTTACTATGGATTATGAAATTTGATTTTTAAAAATATCAATATAATTACATAAATTGATTTTAAGAATTGAAAAAAAAAAGAATGAGGATGGCATGTGACGGACATATGTGAGAAAAGTGCACTTTCTACTGGACTATTATACCTCCACCATCTTCAAATTATTATACGTGTCCACCTATCTATCTCCATTATCCTTTGTTCTAATTAATCAAATCCGTCTGATTGCTTGATCGGACAAATTTCATGGAGTTCTCAGTTCTCACTTCATTTGGAATTCCCACATGAAAATCATTTTGAATTTACAGACTGTGAGCTAACAATATCCGTTATATCGGTAAATAATGGATGAGATTAGGCTTTAATTTTCCATAATTAAATTAGATTTTATCCATTTAAAAATACAAATTTTTTTTATTGATACACATCATACATTTCTATATTTCACATTAACCAAATCACATGAAATCCGTATTTCCATATTTACTCGCGTCTTTCGACTCTCCAAATCTCGCGGAGAAGATGCTCACCGACAATCGATGTTAAGCAAATGCAACATCCCTCCGCTCGTCGTTCCTAAGTCATGACTGCTTCACCACTGAGCTCTTCATCTGCTTGCTGCTAGCAATTCTCGGGTGCCTCTTTGCGATCATCTACCTGTTGCACGTCATCATTTTTGTGCTTTCAAACATGTTGCAAGAGTTTTTAATGTTGTCATGCCGTGAATGTTTTTTTTGTTTTTGCTAAACTAAAGCTTGAGATGCATTTACTTTTTCAATAAATTAAAGTTTGGAGTTAGGTTTCAATTTTATTTATAATTTGCTACAAATAACATGGAATAGTTAGTGTCAAAATTCGAAACTTTCCATCAGATTTGGACCGAAAAAGCTTCAGACAACGGACAGTTGCTTGAAACCCCCTCAAGTTCATCCTAGTCTCCACAATAGAACACTTCTATCTTGCTTTCAGCCGCAAGAAAATATATGTACTAATGCATGATTAATGGTGCACGACTTTCTAAGTTCAATGGTGCATATCCATATCTATAAATTTTGATGCACATTTTTTATGTTACAATGCATAGTTTTATATGAGTGGACTCAGCAGTGTGCACCATTAGTGCACTATATATTCATTAGTAAATTTGATGCACATTTTTACACCGAATCAATATGTGTCCCGGTCTATCGGTTTGTGCACAGTTATCCATCAAAGATTACAACAATGCACTATCTATAATTTGAAAATAGTTTAACCATGAACACATAAATATACATTCTATCAAAATGCACATTCATCAAAATAACAAAAAAAATAGAAATTAAACCGTGCACCAAAATTTGAATGGTACACCAAAAATCAAATGATCGTTGCCCATATTTTGGAACAAGGCACAGTGTGGCTCGTGTTGGATCAACCTCTATTCATATCAGACCCATGTTTCTTGACAAGTCCCGAATCCGGTCCAAATCCGGTTATCGTACCCAAAGATGTATGTCCACAAGATTCAAAATGGGTTCTACAAAACTTGAAAATTATTTATATTTTTTTACTAGCAAGTTCTAACAAAGCAATTGTATCATAACGGAAGTACCGATAAAATTGTAAGTGAATTCAGTTTATATATCTTTATGTGAATTCAATTTACGGAGTCAATGGATGGAATCTTAACCAGGTTCGCCTCTAGATATCAAAATCCATACCCAGCCTGGACCCATTTATAGGTCGATTCATATCCGATCCGTATCCGCAGAGACTAAATGGTTGAGCTCAAATCCACAAAAATGGGTTGGGTCGAACGAAACCAGACCGTGTCCATGATACACTGCCATCCCTAGCCTTACATAGAATACGCAAAGTTAATTGAAAAAACTTATTTCAATGTATCTACAATTCGTCGTCTGTCAACTTCATTGAAAAAAGAATCTGTGATACTAACAGTAAAAAAGTTGCTTTAGCGGGGAGTCATATTTGAAATCATCACGTACTGAAATTGCTACATTTGAATTCTCCTCAGCCTCGTGCTGCAGCAACTTGGCTTCTTGAACAATCTTGTTCATGGTAGCCTCTTGTTCATCGAGATACTTTTTTGCAGAATTTTCCTTGTCTACCATTTCCGCTTCAGCTTTCCTAATTTCTTCATCTTCCGCACCAAGCCTCATCTCCAGAGAGCAACAAATCTGCAAGAGTAAGGCAAGATTTATTTGAATGACTCATGCGGGCAATAATCAACTAATGCGCTAAGTAAAACCCCACAATTTAGTCACCGCCACAAATCATACTATGCAAATTACCTCATCAGCAAATGCATAAAGCTGCATCTCATTCAACTGTCAAGTTGGTTAAACGTGATTGGAGCTCCATAGCTTCAGTTGAAAGAATAGCCCTCCCTCCATATACTTCTCCTGCATGCTGCAGTGAGCAATAAACAGATGTAAGACCACATCAAGATTGAAATAATAATGAAAATGAAAAAGAGGACAAAGACAATCGCCACCATGCCATTAGCATCTTGTGAAATTTGTTCGTATGAGCTCGTCAGAGAAGGGCCGGAGACTCGCCTGAGCGCGAAAAAGAAGGAGGAGATTTTGTGCAGAGCCCAAAACGCTGTGTATTTTATTAATTGGCTAAATGAAACGCTGTGTGGCGTTTATATACAAAGTTCCGGCCTTATAGTTAATAACCGTAACTTCCGAAACTTATGATGCAGAGCAACAAAGGAAGAGGTTTGGTGAAGAGATCAGCTGGTTGATCAGACGAAGCATGAGCAACGAAGGAAGAGCTAACATGTTGTTGGACGATGTGGCAGTCAAGCTCAACATGTTTGGTTTGCTCATGAAAAACTGATTCCGGACATTGTGTAAGGCGGCCTGATTAGCTCAATAAAGGTCGATGGGTACTAAAAAATGAAGCTGAAGATTACCCAAGAGACCCGAGAGCCAAACAAGCTCACAACAAGCAGTTGCCATTGAACGATACTCTGATTCGGATGAAGAAGGAGACATCGTGTGTTGTTTCTTCATGCGCCATGAAATCAAAACTCCCCCAAATGTGACACAGAAACAAGTGATTGAACGACGGGTAATAGAGCAAGCTGCCCAATCGGAAGTTTGAGATAGTGCAGTAAACGAGTGACAACCTTTAAGTGATCCTTAGTCGGGGCGGCATATATTGGCTAAGGGTGTGCACAGCATAAGAGAGATCACGGCATGTGATGGTGAGATAAATGAGCCGACCAATGAGTCAACAGTAAGCAGATAGATCAGCCACGAGCTCAGAATCTGAGAGGCTAAGCTTATAGCGTGTTTCAATCGGAAGATCAGATGGTTTACATCTAAGTAGCCCAGCATCAATAAGGAGATCGAGAGCATACTTGCACTGACAAAGGAACAGACCCTCTGAGGATCGAGCAACTTCCAGGCCGAGGAAATATTTGAGAGAGTCCAATGTTACACTTGAAAGATTGAGAAAGAATGAAAAGGATGAATTAAATTATGTGAATTACTTAGCATTTATAGTTGAAAAAATAAAATTGTATTAATTTTGTATTTTAATAAAATTATTGTAACAATATTTTTGTACGTTAGATTCCACCGGTTATATTTTTAACCATAATAACTACAAAATATCTTAATATAATTTTAGATGGCGCTTTTATTTTTAAAGCCTCATAGAAAACTCGGCCCAATTAATTTAAAAATTCTAAATGTATAGAAAGCACTTTACATGACACTTAAGAGTCACAAGTACTATCTCTCTTCCATGAACCGCATATTGTATCGAGCACAAACCGGTTGTTACATAGAAAATTCATGTCATATAAACTTTACAACTTGACATTAACCTCATGTCATACAAGCTTTATAACTTTACATAAATCTCCTCCATGAAGCTCGGTCGGAGATAGCCCTTTGAAATCTTTTCCCCAATAAGCCAATGCTGATATTATGGTTTATTTGCTGAAATGCAGCTCTAAAATAGGGAAAGTGGTACAAAGGAAGAATATAATAATATAGAGGCATTAATGCAATGCCCTCAAGTCAAGTTTATGATGTCTGTTACGAGGTATTACAATCATGTTATACTCTGAGGTCCCGATGTTGCTCTTCACTATCTTCGTTGCTGCTAGAGCTTGATTCATTATTCTCTATAGAATGCTGCTGCTTAGATTCAAAATAAGCAGTGACCTCTAGTCAGACATCTACCTTTCAATCTGTCCTCAAGGCCACGTGTGCAGGAATTATGAGAACTAACCTGGCAGTGTCGCCTGACTCTGTTCTGAATTGCTGCTATAGATCGAATAACCAGGTACATGGGCACAATGATGCCACTAGATCTCAGGAGAAGCAGCTGAGCAGACACGCAGAAAAATAAATATGTAACACAATCAGTATAAATATACATATACATAATATGGGGAGGTTACACTGAGAACCGTAAATCATGTAAGAACTGAGAAAAGACAAAAATGACGTTTTGTGTCTTGTGTCTTGTGTGTTGACACCATTTTTGCCTTGAGTTCTCAGTTCTCACATGAGTTGCGGTTCTCAACCGAATCTCCATCTATATAACATATTGTGATTTATGTATAGCACGGTGAAAAACATTTAAGAAAGTCTGAGCAGGAACAATCAGCAAGACTCATGAAAGTTTTTACTCACGGTTAAGAGCGTGAATGGGTAATCTTCTGTTCCTTTGGTGATGGTTGCGCGCGAGTCTCTCATGAGCAGAAGCACAGTAAACTGTCAAAGTAGCAAGCAAACTGGGTGGTTCAGTGGAACTCTTTGTAGAAAATCTTCACAAGACTCTATCATTTTGTTACTTTTTACTAGTGGCGACCAATTCCAGCAAACTGACTGATGGAGTTTGCTTAATCTCACATTCATGTCCTCTCAACAATTGTTCCTGAATCGTGATCTCACTTTCTTGACCCATTCTTAAAAGCTCGATTGGCCAAATGTAGTGCTTGCAACTACTTGTCCTCCTATTTCCAAGTTGGGCCTTTCAAGTTCATGTATATGCATGTTTCCGCCACAAACAAACACAGGTGAGAAAGCAAAACTGTGGAGAGTGAGCTTACAATGAGAGCAACTGATCGGCAGCCTGATGCTAATTTATCGGCAGCTGTTCGGAACTCAGACACACTTGAATAGACGACTCTGCCGCTTTCAACCGTCACTGCCGATCCCGAACTCTCACCTTCTTCTTCTCGTCTTGGGAATTCCAAGCCGGCTCTTTATAGTAAAAGAATTTTAGTTTTATTTAACACTTATTATTAAAAGAATAGAATAGGTGATGAACCGCCTAATTAAGACAAAATGTTGATTGCAATAGTTGAATAAGGCTGGACACTGGCTGACAAATGCCCAAACTAAAATGGAAGATTATACTAACTACTATCGACGGACGGTTCCACTGAGAACCATAAATCTGGTGAGAACTGAGAATTCAAGGCAAAAATAAGACGTATTGTGTCTTATCCACCTCTCAGCCATTGGATCATCTCATCCAATAATCAAGATTGAATTCTCAGTTCTCAACTGAATTTGAGGTTCTAAATTGAACCTCATTCCTACCCGGGAAAATGTACCTGATAGTAGTAAGTGGTGAATCAGGTTGCTGCTTGGACTTGCTATATTGTGATGGAGCTGTGTAATCAGGTTCGTATTGCTGCAATAAAAGAGAGATCGATGGGAATTTGAAAGAGCACGAAAACCCAGAAAAAAAACACACACCAATTCAAAATGGCAAAGCTTTGCTGGATGATGATGATAGCGACAAAAGAAAAATTGCAGAAGAAAACAAGAAGCAGAAGCAGCAGCAGGTTCCTCAATTAAATCGACACAACAAGGTAGGAGCATAAAAACAAAAAGGAAGGTGATGAAAAGAAAACCGAGAACGAGAAGCAAAGGAGGAAAGAGAGATCTCACCTGAAGACACAGCTCGCAGGTTGTGTTTCCTTTCAGGGCACACCATCTCTGTACGCAATCCCTGTGCGCAAACTGATGCCAGATGAAAGAAATTATCAAATACTGATTTCAGAAACAAGAAGATTATTAATGCATGACGAAAGCGATGGAGAGATACGTTTAATTACCTTAACTGTGCCAGAACAAGCGCAAGGAGCTTCTAGGCTGTTGCAGCTCTCAAACTCTTCCTCGTGGCAGATTCTGCAGCATGGAGATGGGTGGTCGGACTCCACGCACAAAACCACATCGCCCATTCCCGCTTTGGAGTTTTGTCGTTCAGCTTTTTTTGTTTTTGAATTTCCTCCCCTGCTCTGCCTCTCTCTCTCTCTATCTCTCTTTCTCTCTTTCTCTCTTTCTTCAGCGAAAGCAAGGCGCCCGATTCTCAACTTTAAAAGAGGCGGAGAAAGGTAAGGAATGTGTGTGATGATTTTACGAAAATGCCCTTCTTTTACTATACCAAGGCCTTGTTTTTTTTTTTCGAAATCAGTTCTATCGGGATTGTACTTCAATCAGAATCACATCAATACCGAGCGCAGCTAGTTTCTTCAATCAGAATATCACAAACTTCATGAACAAATAATATTTTTATAACATGATTATAAATTTTATTTTTTATTTTTATGCTGTAAAATTATAATTATAATTTAATTTCATATTAGTAAATCATTATATATTAAGATACTTAAGAAATAAATTATCAAATAAAAATAAATCATTCAGCAATCAGATGTGGTTTGACCGATGATCTGACTATTCAGATTTTCATGCAAAATTAAACAATCCACTCTTAATTTTAAAAACGATACCTGATACTATAACCTAGGCATATGTGTGGAGGCGTCAACGTCAACTTGAAAAATCGTCTATGTTGTAATGGGAATGTGAGATGGATGTGCGTGGCAGATTATACGCGGTTTTGATTTTTAGAGTCTACATGGAAAATGGAGATTGAGGAGGTATGGGTCTCTTTTTTATTTTAAATTTAATTTAATTCATTTTTTTCTTATCTTATAAAAAATTTACTTGAATTCAATAATAATATTTCTCTTTTGGAAAATTTCTGTGAAAAGCATTATGTATTTATTTTTAAAATATATTCTTATTGGCTTGGCTTTTATTTGAAAAATCTTAATTTTTTTATTTTATTTCTCTTTTAAATTATTTTATAAAATTTGGTGCTGTCCTGGATGACAATGGAGCGAAGTAGACTATCAATGGTGGAGCAAAATCGCGATTTTAAGAAGAAAATCGCCCCCACCACCTGCAATTCTTCTTGTATGGTAAATGCTGGCATCTCACCAAAATAAAACCCTACGGCTGTGTTTGTTTTAGGAAAAAAGTGGTGGAAAATAAAATATGACAAAAATGTAATTTTCTATGAAATTTATCGTATTTTTTCTGGTTGAGTTAGAGATGAAAAATGATGTAAAATGTCATTGTATTTTAAATAAATTTTCGTATTTTTCATCTAATTCTCCCACAAACTTTCCTTCTCATTTTTCTATTCATCAAATTTTTCCTAAACCAAACATATCTGAAAAGAAAATTTGAGGGAAAGTATACTCCCCATGAAATCCACCATATTTTTTCTTGTTTGGATATGAGTGAAAAATAATGAGAAAATGTTAAAATATTCCTTTATTTTAAACAAAACTTTCTTTCTATTTTTCATATAATTTTCTACAAACTTTCCATCTTATTTTTCAACAAATTTTCTTTCTCCTAATTTTTCTCTGAACCAAACACAACCTAAGAAAAATACTTAGACATGCGACAGTACTTACCCATCTCCAAATCAAACACCTCCCCCTCGATGGCACTCGGCACCGCGCCAAGCTGATCTGGTCAAAATGCAACTCACAGCAACGATAGAAAATCACTGCGACAAATATCGTGGTCGAGTCCATGCGTACGCGGAACCCCAAATTCACCACTCGCTTTGTTTTTCTTCTTTAATATTTCAGACGAGTAAAGGTATTTGTCGATCCGACGGTTCAATTTGAGAAAAATTAAAAATCGAATCAAATTATAAGTCATTCCTTTTTAAAATATAAAACTGTAACCAAACCATTAACATTTCAAACCGGACCCCGTTTCAAACCGATGATTTTTTAAATTTGAAACCGAACCGAATCACTAACATTTTGAGCAAGAACCGAACCGTAATTGTCTGGGAACGTCGTACGGACGGATAAACTCTATTCTTTTATAATATTAAATAAATGCCGAATCTCGAAAATTTCAATTAATAAATGATAAATTCGTGGTGACTGATAAGACGAGTACTCACAATTTTTATAATTGACATTTTAATTTACTCTTATGTCATTTAGATCATCATCCTCATCAACATTGACAAACTGTTTTTAAGAACTAATGGTTTGTCTATGTATAATATCGTGATTTATAAAAATGAGGTAAAACAAAATAAAGCCAAAATTTAGAATTTTTTTTGAAATAAAACCAAACAAATTTAATTGATATTCAATTCACTTCTGGGGAAAAAAAAAATTTTACGACCGTAACTCAACTAAATCTGTCGGCAAAATGGCAGACGTAGGAGGGGCATGTGATGTGGGGGTAACGTTGTTATTCATTTTGTGAGGTCTATTGATACATACTCCAAATGGAAACCAAGCACGAAGCACCTATATAATAATACCAGTAGACCACTACTCTAGATCGGCCACCTCAATGTCGCATTGGGAGAATTGTTTGTCCAACAATTTAGGCTGTGTTTGGTTTAGAGAAAATATGAGGAAAAGGAAAAATTGTTGGAAAATAAGAAGAAAAAATTAGAAGGAAAGTTTGTAGCAAAATTTGCCGAGAAATAGGAAGAAAAATTTGTTTAAAATAAAGAATGTTTTAGCATTCTTCTACCATTTTTCAAACAAAAAAAATATAATAAATTTCATGAGGAAAAATACTTTCCACCAAATTTTCTCTGAGTCAAACAAACCCTTAGTGTGTCTCCTTATTGCTCATAATTTATATAGAATTTATATTTTAAGTGCATTTTCTTCAATTTGTGTGAGAGTAATATTTTTTACACTTCGTGTTCCACGTCTTTTTATTTCATTCATGTTGTCTTTTCTTATTATATTACGTCATCATCAACAATATAACATCTGGCTATTCGTGCAATAAATTTTGAATTTAGTGTACTTGAGAACTTATTTTGCCTTAATTAACCAATTTACCAC
The DNA here is from genome assembly GCA_002312845.1 of Kalanchoe fedtschenkoi. Lineage (NCBI taxonomy): Eukaryota > Viridiplantae > Streptophyta > Magnoliopsida > Saxifragales > Crassulaceae > Kalanchoe > Kalanchoe fedtschenkoi. The sequence goes on along the minus strand of NQLW01000040.1, from coordinate 269,253 downwards.
CTAATGTTTAAGAATTATAAAAATAATTCAGAAATTTATGATAACGGTGTTTTGGTGGTTCAGGAATCGAAATGAAATCTAATTTAAATATAGGTTTTTCAATCTCCTAAATAATTGGGTGTGTCTTTTAAAAATACTAAATATAAATTAATTTTTTTATAAATTATGGCAACTTACAAAAACGTAGGAGAATTAGGTCTTGTTTTGTTGTGTTTATTGGGCTCTATTAAGAGATGATCTCTTATTATATTAAGCATTCAGTGAACGAAATACTTGTTCTTTTTCTCTTAATGAATATTTGGAAAGTTTGAATGATTTGTTACCAATTTAATAGCTGAATCATTCAGAGAGATATCCATATGATTATTATAATTATCTCTTTATTTTTTGCATATCTTTTTGGAATCATTTCTTCCCGGATTGTAATTCAATCAGAATCACATCAATGTCGATCGCAGTTAATTTCTTCAAGTAGAATCTCAAGCACTTCATAAATAAAAAATAATATTTGTATAACATGATTATAAATTTTAATTTCATGTTGTAAAATAATAATTTTAATATAATTTTATATTTATAAATCATTATATATTAAGATATTTAAAAAATGAATTACTAAATGAAAGTAAATCGGTTTGACCAGTAGTCTAATCATTTAGATTCTCATACAGCATTCAGCTCTTAATTTTACAGAACGACATCTTACTATACTTCAATAAATGAATTGTATTAATACCCTTAAAGTTTATTTTGTATTTTATGTTTAGTGAAACATCTCATTCTAGGTCACCAAGGGTTGTGGTCAAGTGGAAAAGGTCCCGCTCATGTTCCACAAGGTCATGGGTTCGAAGTCCCACGCTGGTGGTTGGGTACGTGTGTATTTTCTTTATATTTATTATATCTACTGTAAAAAAAACATCTCATTCTCGGGTGTCAGTGGGTCCGATCCAGACTCAAAAATTCATTAGACTCAAAATCAATTATTATAATACTAAACTATCAAATAAAATAAACAAATAAATATCATTTTATGAAAATAATTAATTATGAAAAATATATGTTTATATTTAAATTTATTTTAAAATTAAATTAAATTTTTAAAAAAATGTTTAATTTTTTGTTTTTTCAATTTTTTTTAAATTTTTTTTTATTTTTTTATTTTTATAAAAATTTAACTTATTTGATATCCAAATAAACTAATTATCAATGAAAATCCAAATGGGTAAATCATAATGAGTCTATGACCTAAATGAGTCTAAATGGATAGATCTTAATGGGTCCAAATACCCAAATGTGTAGACTCTAACCTTACAAAGCGGATCTGGGTGAATATGAATCTAGGTCTATTCTATCCAATTGTCAGCTCTAAATTTCACTACTAAAAATGCATTATTTTTCGGTCAGATATTTGTCTGAAAAATGATTGGAAAACAACAAAAAAAAACTAATTTCCAAAGACTTTGCTGCCAGTTTTTTTGGTAAAAAAAACAATTGGCTAGAACGACCCTATTGACAAATGCTAACGACCAGTCTCTGACCAAACTTTTCAAGCATTTTGCGTTCACTTTGCGGCCACTAATTGTATATTCAGATATTTGACGGTTAGTTTTCCTCTGAGGATAGTCTCCGTCCACCTTTTCAGCCACTTATAAAGAATTGTTAATGTTGATGAATTTTGACCTGTTTCTTATGAAATTTTGATTTGTTTCATTTTTTAAATATTAGATAATTCAAAATATCAAGTAAGTAAAAATCTTGTTTCTGTATTTGACTTCGTTCACTACACTAATGTAATATTTTGAGAAAAAATATAATACAAAGCATAATTAATTTACAAATATCATTGACTGGAATGCACAAAAGTACGTTACAAATCCTACACTAAGATCTTCACACTCGGAGAGGGGTCCCTCAGCAGCTGGGCTCCAAAAAGTGGCGACACCTCAGACATGAGTCGCATTAGTACCTCAACTAGCTGACTTTGATGAGCCTGCAGGCAGGCCCAGTCTTGGGTCTCTGTGGGCTCCGAAAGAAGCTTAATAATGGGCCTTCTGATTTAAAGAGTTAGCTAGTTTCAGGATTGGAAAATTTTAATTAGTTGAGTTAGCCTTATTTGTTTAACAGTCTTTCAGTCAAACGTATGTGCGAGAGTTCGATTCTCACAATTTTCACTTTTATTACACTTTTAATTGGGCCCCTTCTCAAAGCTAGACCACCCCTTCCCAGAGTTGGGTCAAGCTTCAGGGCCGGCCCTGCTCGGAGGGCTACTATCTCTGCCCTTGATGCGTTGACTCACTCTCTAGCCACCCTCATATCAGCTTTGTCTGTGCTGATCTCTTTGGTGATGCAAACCTTCCAATTTGGATTCTAGACCAGAGTTTGGGGACTCTGCTTTGTGAATGATACAGAAGAGGACCCCTGACACCCCCCGACCATCTCCTAAAATGGAGAACCATGCCCATACCACGTAGCTGGTAGATGTTAGACGACTCACCGAAGACATCATCACATACTCTCACTTCTTTTACTACGTGTAGAAGTGAAGCAAATGAGAAGTCTTCCAGCTCTGGTAGAGATATGGATTTCCAGATTTATCTATTATTAAGAAGGAAACAAGATTGAGTAATAAACAATACAAATACAATATATACTGATTTGTGTGATTTATAAACAACTTTGGCTTCAAAATCTCAAAAATAGTCTAAAAGCTTGTTTTTGTTATTTAAATTCTAATATTGAACTAAAATCACATCTAACAACATTGTAACTTGATTTTCGAGATTATGAAGCAAGTAAGTTAAAAACCTCAAAAATAATTTAAGTATGTTTGTGTTCCTTAAATCTTAACTTTCGCTTAAAATGAACTTTGACAACATTATAACTTAGTTTTCAGTTTTTGAACCAACTTAGGGTTCAAAACTTCAAAAATAACATAAGAGGCATGTTTTTGTTCTTTAAATCCTGAGTTTGGCCTAAAATCAATTCTACCAACAGTATAACATGGTTTTTGAAACTTATAAACAACTTTAGATTCAAACACTCAAAAATAGCCTAGGAACAATGTTTATATTCTTTAAATCCTAGTTTGGCCTGTAATCAACTTTAACAACCTTGTAGTATAGTTTTGAACTAATCAAGTGGCGGTTCACCTCGAGCTCCACAATGCACTTATTCTTTCTCTTCCCTGTCTTTAATGCCTTCGGGACATATGATGGGTTGTGGTTCTTCCCTAGCGAAACCCTCTTCATTGCCAACTAAATTTTTAGTAGTTGGCTTTTGAAGTACATTTAGTAGATGTGGAAATAAACCAAGTTACTCAAATTGAGACACTTTACCATGTCCTTTGAGTGGGTGTGCACGTCCTTTGACTCAATGTGATGGGCTGCGGGTTCTTTTTTGCTGATTGTGTCACGATGGTTCTGTTGGTTCCACTTCTGCACTTTCTTGAACTTTGACGTCTTCATCTGCTCAATCATCTCTAGCCAATAGGCATCCCCGATGAAGACTTGCTTCTTGATCCGTTCCCACGGGCGATCTGAAGTGAGTTTGTTAGAGTACCATTCCATTTCTATATTGAATCATTTGGTGATCTTTACATCATCATTTAGCCTCCAAATGAACTTCTCATGCAAAAATGTAAACATTAAGAGACTTTTCCTGAATTTGTTTAGGAGAGAAGGGGAAGGGGACGAAAGGAAAAATTAAAAGTAGGGTCGTTCCTGAGTTTGTGAAGATTGGATTTGAGGGTGATTGACGGGGGTCAATGCTCATTCTCCTTTCCATCCAATTTGGGCGGATTAGAAGAGAAAGGAAAGGGGTGAAAAAAAAAGTTACATTTTTCTCCACATTTAGATTAGATTTTCTTCTTGTTTCTTCAGTCGAGTAGTCAGGCAGCTCTCCAACATCTTCACATTCCAGTAGCTCGCTCCAATTTTTGGCCGAATCGTCGCGCCTGAAAAACTATTGGACATTCATCTTCAATCATTCCAAGTAAGTTTGAGAAGCCTTTTTATTCATCTTGCCTGTTTTATGTCTGAACTAATTATTTTGAGGATTTTTGTTGTCAAACATCAATTCTTCATTCACATATCTCAATTTATAAATCTGGCTATGATATCAAATAGAATACCATTTCTTTGAATATAGTGTTTTTCTACTAGTTTGATTTTGAATCACATTAGAATAGACAATTCTGTTAGCAATCACATCTTCTTCTGGAGATGAACACTGCACTCTAATTGATTGCAGTTCTTTGTTGATAAGGCCACTAAAACATGTCCTCGCTGAGTCTTGTCCACCATATGTCCCTGCTACTTTCAATTAATAATTTGATGATGAATACCACATGTATTAACTAGTGGTCTCTCTTGTGTTTTAATCTCATAAAGGAAAACTTCTTTATCATTTTTTATTTATGTTTGATGTATGAGTTAGATGTGTAATCTACGAATTAAAAGATCTAGGCTAGACAATAGATGCAAATTTTTATTGGCAATTCAAGTTCTTGGTTGGACTACATATCGAATATGGCCTCGAAGACATCTTCGTTCATATTACATACAATCGTCTAGATGGAGAAGTTCTTAAAGAAAGAGAAAGGATTAGAATTGAGTTGATGACGTATATAAGTACATCTGAAAGATCTTTTTATGTGATACGTATTTGTCCAAACTCATACAAAAAATTATGTCTTATGCTAAGAAGAGTTAGCAATTTGAATGACACCCAAAGATCGTCTATTGAAGAACAAGTTGCAAAACTTCTTCAAATTTTATCACATAACATGAAATGAGGGCAGTTTCATTTTATTTTCATAGAGGTGCTGCGTCAATCAGCCGTCACTTTCATAAAGTTCTAAATTCCATTTTGAAACTTGAAGATATATTTCTTCGATAACCTAGCGGAGCTGAAATTCAAATAGAAATACTTGAAAACAGTATATTTTACCCCTACTTCAAGGTAATTTTTCATTTTGATTAATTTTGATTTGCAAATTAAAATAAATGAATATATTTATGATTAGGATTGCAATGGGACACTTGATGGGACTCACGTTCATGTTAAAGTATCGAAGGATGATGAATATATTTTTGTTCTTTTTTCTTTTAAGTTTTAGGAGTTTGATGGTTCTAACATGTTATGGTGTTTTAGTTTTAGGGTTTTAGACTTTTAAAATTATCATATTTTTAAGGTTTTATGATTTTAGGGGATTTTAGGATTTATAGACACTTTCATATTTTAAAATTTGTGTCTTTCGATACAAAAAATGGATGCCACATATCAAAGATTTCCCAATGGTAGATCGAAGCAACACCGGTATTATTGCAACATTTTGAATAAGGTAATACTCCATCTGTCCTCTTTTACTTGTTGCTTAAAATACCGTGCATTAATTTTTGAATTCAAATAACTCAAATTATAAAATATTATAAAATTATAATAAAAATATATTAGTGAAGTAGAATTCGATGCGAACATGTTGACATCCATCATCACAATATTTATTATAAAATTTCATATACCAAATGATAAGGCAAACTCAAATCTATAAAAAAAATGACAAGCAAAAGAAAACGGAGGGAGTATATTATAATCCAATTCCCGAATTGTGCCAGCATCAATAAAAAAAAATGAAAGTTTATTTTGAATTGAAGCTGTAAACCCAACATGGCAGCATTGAAAGAAGTTCTCAGTGCAATATAAAACAATCTTTTAGTAATTTTAGTACTGGATTGATCACAGGGCCTTGTGTAGTAGATATGGAGCGTACTGAGGGAAGAAAGCACAAATTTGGTCAGGCATAGAGAAACTTCACAGATGAGTCAGAGGGAGTATGGTTCGTCGTCGAAATTTAATTGACAAACATTTGCAAGCAATTGATAGAAACATGTGTGAAAATCATAAGGCATACAATTTCATCGAATCAACTATGAGCAAAGTTTGCAGAGAATAACAAACCACAAAAATTCATTCTAATGATTGAGATTAAAAAGGACATTTTGTGCAATTTAATACTCTCTTTGTGGACATAATGGTAACTTTGACTGTTTTATGATAATTTGACTCGTCATTTTTCATATAAAATATTATAACAAATATTATCAATATGTTCGTATTGAATTCTTCTTTGATAACATATTTATATCATAATTTTTTATCATCTATATTTTAAGTAATGTAAGTTCAAAATTTAAAACCCGTAAATTTAAACGACATATAAAAAAGGGCAAAGAATATCTATTATCCATCAAATCACATTAACATTCATTATAAATTTTTGAGCTTTCGGGATATTAAAGGTTCATAATGCGACTCGTACTTACTCTCTCTTTTTATTTACTTGTCACTGAACTAAAATTATTTGTCCATTTTTACTTGTCAAACCTGATACATATTCAATAATTATAAATATCTTAAAATGTCAAACATTAATGATTTTATTTTACTAATTCATAATAAAACTCATTTTGCACCAATATAAACCATTCTATTCTACATTTTGAACGAACTTTAAATAACACATTAAATATCAGTCTATTAAATGTGTTCAACATGTAATATTAACTTAACCTTAATCCACTTAAATTTTTTAATGACGTGTGTATGAGGACATAGAAAGTATGTTAATAAGGAAATTGTTGAATACAGTTACTATGATTGTATAATAATTGACCCCAATAACCCAAATGCTCCATTTTTAAAAATAATAATTAATTGACAAGTTGCAAGAATAAATTTAAAAGAATGCCGATCAGGTAATGCAAAGTTAGTAAATAGTCATTTAAAACTAGGCGGTTTTAGCAAAAATCAGATAGTTTGATGTGGTTTTGAGAAAACGTACCAAACATTTGTTGACAGGTGTAAAAAAAAATTAATTACATTAATATTTTAATTATTTAACATATGTTAGTATTTTATTGATTGTTGAGATTTCAAACTACACAGTTTTTTTTGCAAAAGGGGTGCTTTGCATTGATAAAAATGAACAAATGGAGGGAGGGGATCAAGACCAATCCAAGATAAAAATACAAGGAAGATGAAACTACGAGTTAACTAGACTAGAAGATGCTGTAGATGCATTTGAGAAGCCCAGGTGTCGTTGAACCGTGAGCGATGAATAACCTTGATAATCGATAATTTGATAAGAGATTCCATTTTAATCCTGTTAAGAACCAACCGCCTGCAGAAATTTTCGCCTCTGAATATGAGAGCGTTCCTAGCTTTCCAAATGTTATAAGCACAACCTGCTAAGTAACAGAACGAGATAGATTTCAGTTCTTTAGATGGGAAAACATAGGATTGTGTCCATTTGATTAAGTCTAGCCAAGATGTGAAGGAGGGAATATCTGGGAAGCAGCAAAGGGACAGAGCCTCTGAGAAAAGACCTGTTGTATGACTACACCGGAAAAATAAGTGGTCTTGGGTTTCTGGTCGAGAATTACAAAATTGACAGGCATCATCCTGCAATAATCTCCATCTCAATAATCTAGCTTTTGTAGGCAGTCTGAATTGGCATGCTTGCCATAGAAGGAAAGCATGCTTGGGATAATTAAGCTTATTCCAGACTAAATTGACCCACTCAGGCTGAGCAGATCTTGGGCAAAAGATGTTGTAGGCAGAAGCTGCGGAGAAAGACTATTGCTTTGCTTTTCGGTTTCCTAATCCAATTTAAAATTATACATATTTGTAGGTAAGTAAGCATTATTGTTTTAAAATGTATTAGACGATACCACACAATAAATAGGACTTTGAGAGATCAATGGTGAGAATTCATTACAAAATGAGTTTGGTGGATATATCTAGTTAGAATACATAAGTAAGATATCCGAGCGTTTAAAATAGCATGGTTTTGAATGATTTTTAAGAATTTTAGAATTTTTGAGGTCTAGGATTTTAAAGATTTATGGGATTTCCTGATTTCAGAATTTTAATATTTTAGTATATTTCAAAAAATAGTCCGAAACGACCCTATTTTAAAATTTATAAAAGCTCTAAATCTAAAAATCATAAAACTAAGACTTATCTCCGATAATGTTCTGCTAGTTTACAGCAAGCGAAAAATGAGGTCGTTTTACCAAAATCAATAGTGGGTTTCATCATATTTGGGTGATTTTTATCTAAAATATATTATTTATTATTATTGAAACATTTTTAATTGATTATTGGTTCTCAAACCAATAATCACCCTTGGATCAAATTGTTTGACCGCTTGGAATTACATTCCATGAAACTATACTAAAAGCCGAAAATCTGAACCCAAAAACATTCGAATTCATAAAATCTCAATACTTTGAAATCCCTGAAAAGCTATCTAAAAGTAATTTTTTTTGTGTCATCAATCTTTGATATAATTTTAATCGTTTGAAAACCTAACTCATAAACTTTGATATGGGGTGTATCCATTTCCCCCTAATACACTCTTTAAAAGTGCTACTACTATAAGAATTGAATTTAAAATTTTAAAACTGTCCGGAAAAACACCGATATTTTGGAAATAAAATCAATGTAAGATGACGGGTAAAGTGTAACTACTAAATTTCTTTCCCGCCATACATGTTACTCCATTGGCTATTGAGTTACGTATTAGAATGGACATAGATTCGATATTGCACAACTTCATTGCGAGCACAAAACGACGTCGTCTTGTGCTCTAAACGAAGTCGTTTTGAATGATAGTACACGCGACGACGTCGTTTATAACACAAAACGACGTCATTTTGTGCTATTAGAATATAATCATAGTTGAATGGCGACAATATGCAAGTATACGGCCAATGAGCATCAAGACAGATGCTGCAAGGTGTCCACTTTTTTCTCTACTCTTCCGAAATGAGACATTCGAGTCCACCAATGTGCCAATCAGTTGTTAAGATAAAATATCGGCAGATTCCTTCGAGTCAGTAATGGTGTGGCTCCAGGAAATGGACAAAACATAAGCAAAATATCTGAAGCAGCCTTGACCGTGACATGAGAAATACGGGAATTACTCATTCCGTTACTTAATGATCACTAACTTATTCAACTAGTTTCTTTCTTAATATCTATATTTTTATTTTACAATCAATTGTAATGGAGGGTCCAATGACGTATGAACCCCTTACGGCCATAAGGCTCTGTTTGGTCTGGAAAAAATGAGGAAAAGAAACGTTATAAGGAACTATATATGTAAATATTAGTTTTTTTTATTTAATGTAAATTACAACGCACACGTCCGATCATCATGAGATTCGAACTCTAATAATAGGGATTGCCGAGATTCACCTTCTCTATCACAAGGTCAAACCCTTGGTGGCAATTATATATATTTGATTTAGGCATAGTTGAGGAAAGAGAAATTAGATGAAAAATTATGAAAAAAAGATTTTAGTTTTAAATCTAGGAGTTTTTTTTATTGATTTCTCACAATTGCTCCACTAACCAAACAAAAATAAACTAAAACAAAATCTATAAAAAACAATTTTTTTTAAATTTTTTCTTCTGACTTTCCCTAAACCAAGCACAAGACAAAGGATGGCTCTTCACTTGCAATAAGATACAATAACTCTTGCGTGCACCGAGAGCACATGTTCTATGTAATGAAGTCGTTTTGCTTCAATTTAAAATGACGTCGTTTTATAAATATATAAATAGAAATAAATTTAAAAAATTGTATAAAAATAAAAAAAATAAAAAAACTGCCAGTTTGATTTATAAATATTAAAATAATGAAAAAAATTATAAATTCATATTTTTTTATTTATATCCATTAAAATAATTATATGTAAATTTGATGAATATATGTATGCAAGTGATGAATATGTATATGCAAATGATGAATGTATATGCAACTGATGAATATACATATGTAAGTAATGAATATATATATATATATACAAGTGATGAATATATGCATGCAAGTGATGAATATGAGTATGCAAATGATGAATATACATATGCAAGTGATGAATATGAATATGCAAGTGATGAATATACACATGCAAGTGATGAATATATGTATGCAAGTGATGAATATGAGTAAGCAAATGATGAGTATGTGTATACAAGTGATGAATATACATATGCAAGTGATGAATATGAGTAAGCAAGTGATGACTATATGTATACAAATGATGAATATACATATGCAAGTGATAAATATGAGTAAGCAAGTGATGAATATGAGTATGCAAGTGATGAATATGAGTATACAAGTGAATAATATGAGTATGCAAGTGTATATTCATCACTTGTATATGTATATTCATCACTTGCATACACATATTCATCACTTGCAAACTCATATTCATCATTTGCATACTCATATTCATTACTTGTATATTCTTATTCATCACTTGCATATTCATATTCATCAAATTTACATATAATTATTTTAATAGATATAAATTAGAAAAAACATGAATTTATAATTTTTTATATTTTTTTTATTTTTATAAATCAAACTGGTATTTTTTTTATTTTTTTCTGATTTTTATAAAATTTGTTTTGAAATTTTTTACATTATTTTCAATTTCTATGAATAGTGTGTGTTAGAGTTTAAAACGACATCGTTTAGCTAATCAAAATGAGACCATTTCCAGAAGCAGGTGCTTCCGAAGCACCCAATAATTTGCCGATAAGATATGTCTAGTGTGTTCGTACAAGGCGAGACACATCCATATTAATTATCTTCTAGCTTTGTATCTCTGTATGACGAACATAAATAAAAAAGTGACATATGGCAGACTTTAGAACCACTGGGGCAACGAGTAGCCAAAAACTCACAATACATACCTTATCCGTATATAATAATAACCCAATCAAATTCGTTAAAACATCAGCAAATTATTAAAAATTATAAGATGGAGTTTTACACGGATGATTGAAAGTTTTTTCTGTATATATAATCCTCAACTCTTCTGAGCCACTTCACTCTATACTCATCCTCAGAATTCCAACATATTCTTTTCTTTCGAAAACAGAGAACAGAAAAATGGAAGGAAGCAATACGAATACGAAGACGATTGTGGTGGCAGTGGACGAGAGCGAAGAGAGCATGTATGCGCTGTCATGGTGCCTCTCAAACCTCGTCCCTCTCAACTCCCAAAATACCCTCGTCCTCCTCTATGTCAAGCCTCCCCCTCCTCTACACTCCCCTCTCGACGCCGCAGGTTATTAATATAATTTAATACATATATATACATGCGACAGTTTAAGATCACTCGCTCGGCGTCACATGTACTTACGTTGTTGCGGATGTGTCATGTGTTTTTCCACTTTCCAGGTTATATGTTTTCTGGAGACGTGGTTGGAGCAGTGGAGAAGTACGGGAGTGGGCTTGTGAAGTCTGTGATGGGAAGAGCTGATGATGTTTACCGGAACTTGGTTACCAATAATGTAATCATTTCTTTTAACCAAATAGCTGTTTTTTTAGTGGCAAGAGAGTCACACATCCCCTCCACTTTGATAGTGTGTCACATACTCAAAATGGGTCGTCTCACGTTCACCTTCAGTGTATCTAAACGTAAATACGGTACCAACAAAGCTTGAACCCAAGATCTTAAGATTGTTAGACAACACCCAATATCATTAAATTGACACGTTATTAGTGTCAAATACCTGTTATTAAGCTGCTCCTCCGGCGCCTGAGATCTACCTATATTTAGCGGGCTATATAGATAGCTAGCAGCAGCTAGTGACTTTGACTGATGTGCGTGCGTGTTGTAACAGATAAGAGTGGAGAAGAGAGTTGGAACAGGGGAAGCCAAGTATGTGATCTGTGGGATGGTAAAGAAGATGAGGGCCGATGTGCTGGTCATGGGCTGCCATGGCTATGGCTTTATCAAAAGGTGAGCCCGCACCTGGTCAATTTTGCTACTGTGGCATTTGATCTTGATGATCTTAATAATTTGTGTAAGATGCAGGGCTTTGCTGGGGAGTGTGAGTGAGTACTGTGCCAAGAATGCGAAGTGTCCGGTGGTGGTGGTCAAGCGTCCGAATCACATTAATTGTTGACGTCGTTCATATTGTCATAATAAATAATTGCGTAATCTATGGTTGTGATTCTGATCGAGAAGTTCTGTCTTTGTTTTTGCGTCGTTGATTGAGGAGTGAAAACAAGAATGATGTATGCCATGTCGTCATGTAGCTGGCCTACGATGAGGCTCCGTACTATCACGTAGTGTTGGACATCATCAATTAAAATTCATCACGTGTCGCGTTGAAAAGTAAAAAAAAATCAAATTAATGATAAATCACCACGTGTGACTTTGACTTTTCAACACTATACGTGACAAATTTCAATTGGTGGTGTTCACCTGGACCGGCTCAAAAGTTTTGGAGCCCTTGTACAAATATAAAATTGGGGCCTAATTTTTGTAAAATTTAATAATTTAATTTTTTTTTATAATAGAGGGATGGTAGTCTCTATTTTATTTGATAAGAAGCAAAAAAATATGCTCCGTGGTAATTACACATGGGATATTTATCTTACTTCCAAATATAAATGTAGAACTAAAAATAATATCAAGTAAACATGACTCAATGGTAACAAAAAAACATAGTTGACAAGAGAAACATTATTTAAATAACAATAATCTTTTTGCATTTTTTGAAACAAAATCTTCAATCAAGTTTTCATACTCAGTTTTTTCCAGATGATCATTGTCAATTGCTATCAACGTCAATCCATTAAGTTTTTCTTTTGACATTGACGAACGCAAATAGACTTTAACAACTTTAACTTGGAAAAACTTCTTTATGCATATATAACAGTGATAAGAATAGTCAATAATATTCTATAAGTAATAACTGCATTGGGAAAACAATTCATATGTTTCAAATACTGTAAAATATCAACGGCTCTCATATCTTTTCTAGGCAAAAGTTGTACAAGCAATTTTAACTCAACATATAGCTCATTAGCATCAATATCATTACAATCACCATTTCTAAGCGTAATTGCTAAAGAATCACAAGAAGACTTCAATCTAAAATCATTCAATACATTTAATTTTTTAGAACTAAATAAAAGTCCAAACACATTTTCGTAAGCTGTATATTGTTCGAATCTCTTATGAAGAGAACTAATAGCTTGATCAACTACAGACAAAAAATAATTAACTCTATATGCATCTTCAGGAGACTGTGAAGCGGCTAATGATGCATCATGGGAATTTTCATCTAAAAATTTTCATCTCTTAAGATTTTCACTCGCATTTACAGGGGGCATGATATTCACAAATCCACTGAAAGTAGGAACATTTATTTTTATGCTGTTTTCTTAATACTCATTATAATCTGAGTGGTAGCACCCTTGATCTTCACAAGCTTTTGATCACACAAATCTATCTCGTCAAAGTATTGTGGGAAGAAAAACTTGTGATACGTCATTTTTCCTTCAATAAAAAATTACAGCAAGATGGATAGAAAAATTTAAATTATTTACGGATCCCCAATACTTATTAAACTTCTCTTTTATTTTCTAACCATACAAGCCACTTCGAAATCTTGATCATCCTTCCATAACTTTAACATCAAGTCTATTTCATCAATCTCTTGCAAAAAATTTATTGTTCGTAACATGCGAAGAACCAAAAAACTTGAGTGTAAGATCATAGAGAGGCTTAATAACTTTGGTAAAGCGTGTTACATTAATCCAATATGATGTTCATAAAATCCCTCTTTACTCGCCAAGAGTTCAGTCATTAATTGTAGCTCACGCTCTTAATATCTATTAAAACATCTCTTAAATTTATCAGCGATTGACAACATCAAGTAGGTAAAGATTCACCTAGTTGGGACATCTAAACACATTTTGTTTTGCAAGCTATCTTTTCTTCTACAACAGTTTTCTTAAACATCTTCATTCATGTAGAAGAATCTCATATACTTAATATAACTCCGCAAACACAAGTAACCAAATTATTCATCTCCTTTAAGCCATCTTGCACAATCAAATTTAACACGTGAGCCACACATCTAAGATGAAGATCCTCTCCATTTTTAATACTACGTCCACATGTAATATTTCTTTCTGAAGTAAGAAACAATGGTATCAGTTGAATTTGCACTATTCACTGTAATAACGTATACATTATTAATATCTTGGTCTAAAAAGCACTTTTCCACAGCCTTCCGCAAAACTTCACCTTTATGACCTGAAATCATGCAAAGTTAATAATTCTCAAATGAAACTTCCAATTTAAATTAATAAAGTGGCATATGATGCTCATGTAATTGATATTCTGTAGAGATGTCCAAATATCGATAGTAATACATATTTTACATTGGAATCGTTTAGAAATTCCTTTAAGCATTTTCTTTTGTTGGTGGAACATCAAGGAAATATACGTTTCATGATCGACCGTGAAGGCATAGCAAACATTTGACAACATATAGACATGAAACTGCAAAAGTCAGCATGCTCAATAAAATTAAAAGCCAACTCATCCCTAATAACTATATAAAGCTAGTCTTTTTCTAGCTTCCTCTTGATTAAACCTCCACGGAGTAAGCACACCTTCACTCTTTTTGCTTTTTTGAGCAGGTTGTAGATTTGATTGCCCTTGTTTAATTTGTTGATTTTATGGATTAGAAGAATAAACTCAAAGATTGTTCTTTACGGTTGTCCCATTCTTTTCTAGATCCACATTATATTCCTTTGGAAAATAATTACATTTGACTTTTTTTCATTCTAGGTAACAAACTTACTGAAGTGAAGCCAGACTTCAAACCTTAATTGAGGCTTCTTTCTAAATTTTTCAATTTTTTGTTCTCGTGGCTGAAATACTACATTATCAACATTTGGAACAGGTTCTTCAATTGGAATTAAAACACTGTCTGATCCATAACTGTATCAGTCGATCATATATGTAAAAAAATAACAGTTTGAAGCATACATATTAGTATAGGGTAAACTACAATAAATATCATAAACTACCACCAATTTTCGAATTAAGTACCGAACTTTTTAATTCTTCAATTTCTGTACTGAACTTTTTAATTTTACAATTTCAGTACTATACACTTAATAAAAAGAAGAAATTAACATGAAATATGAGAATTAGTTTGTAAGTCCAACTCTTTAGCTAAAATTTGAAATTTGCATAAACATATCGGATACAAAATATTTTTTTATATAAATTTTCTTATTTTATTAAGTGTATAGTACTGAAATTGAAGAATTAAAAAGTTTGGTACTTAATTTGAAAATAGATGGTAATTCGGGGTATGTTTTTGTAGTTTATCATATTAATATATTACAGTTCACATATCCATCCATATAAAACCTCAAATACAAATAGAAAAACATTCACTCCATTATATTCAACATCAAACTAATCTTGTATTCTTTGTAGTTTATGCTAAGGGATTATAATGTAAAGATAAAATATTATATGAAATTAACCAAAGTTACTTTAGATATGACGAACAACATGAAGCTTGCAGAAGTTTGTATCTCCTTGGTTTTTTATCCGAATTTTTGCGTGTTGGTATTTGACATTTTACAAAGTGAGATTGGTAAACGTAAAATCGTTTTGTGTGATGTGCGCCTTCTCTTGTAAATAACAATTTAGAATTAAGAACTATTTGAGATTAAAAATCGAATTAGTTGACGTACACAGGGTCGGACTACCAATAGTGATCTAAGCGGAACTTTAATGGATGATCGATTTCAAAAAAACATTTTGATATTAGTTCATTGTACTTACCAATTCATCAGATATTTAGATTAAAACATAGGAGTAAATTTTAATTTTGGTTAAACCAAAATAAATTTAAATGAACCCGATAATTGAACCGTATAACCTATGATTTTCTTAATTGCTCAACCAACCGAACTCAAAACTGTTTATCGAACTGAATTAATTTGTTTAGGTTTGGTTATCTGTTCTGATCGAATCATGGCCAGCCCTAGTTCCCGTCAAATAGTCAAACATGAGAAATGTTCCGGGCCAGTTTCGTCCATTTTATTACTAGACCAGAAGCTAGACCGAACTTGGTTTGAAAACTTCAAACCGAGTGCATGTCCATTTATTCTCCATTTCTCATTCTTTATTCTCTCCTCTATTCTCCCATATCCCTCGCCGTCCGGCTCCCCACCCCCTTTGCATCTCACCCCTCACGTGAGTTCTCCATGCTGAGGCCTGAACCGTCGAGAACGCCACTCGCACCGAGGCTCCCTGTGGCGGTCGATCAAAAGCTTAGATCGACTCTCTTAAAGATAGTGTTATGAAATTTCAGTGAGTTTTTGTTGTTTGTGTAATTTTTTATTTTTTTGGATTTTTGCATTGAGGGGTGGAGTGGTTGAGGACCAAGGCCCCAAGTGGTTGAGGTCCTGAGTTACCGAGTCTCCGAACTGATGAGGCTTCGAGGCACCTTCTGCCAAAACCCGAGCTCCACAGTCGCGCCCGATAGGAATAGTTCATTGTTTTGTTATTAGAAGCACATTGGGGAAGAAAATGCTCAGTTTAGCGTATAAGATAAAAAACGACAGTAAGTGGTTAGCTTAGTTTATCGTTGAGTTTGTTATGTGCCTTTAAGTTAGAATATGGTTTTAGCTTAATTGATTGATTATGAAGAGCTAAGTCTTAATTTCTGTGTCGATATTTTAGTGTGTGTACTTGTGAGTTTGAACCTCATGAGAGTTTCATTTAATAACCACACGTAATAACATATCGGTTTGGAAATAAAGACTTTTAGTTTCTCATTAATAAACTTAAAATGGCCAGTTCTGACCCAAAAATATAGCAAACTCGGACAGTTACCTGGCGACACCACACAATGCCATCTTTTATCTAAAGTTGAACTCTACATTTTCTTCTTACATGTGCTCCTAATATCCATTTTCTTTTGGAATTCATCATTCAAACAAATCCCTCGCTACTCTTCACTCCTAAACCCCCCTACGTCCGGCCAAAGCTCTTGTGATACCCCATGAGAAGTTTAATCAGTTTCAGGGTTAGAGGCTCACGGTGGTTGGAAATGTATAGTTTAACTTATAAGATAAAAAATGGTGGTTGATGGTTATTCAAATTTATGGTTGAGTTTTGTGTGTGTTGCGGGTTAGAAACTGTTCATAGTTTAAATATTTGATTACGAGAACCTCACTAAGGATCGACGCGAGAGGCGGATGAGGTGGGGGTGGGGGCTCGGCTCGGCCTCCACGTTGGGGATGAGTGGGGGCAAAGTTCATGGATAGGGGCGTGGAAGAGCGAAGGGGGAGCGGGGCGGTACGGGGAAAGGGTCGGTGATGGAATGAGGAGAAAATTGGAGAGGTGAAGAAAGAAGGATAATTTGAGAAGAAATGAGTCTGCATCCGATTTAAGATTTTTTTTCCACAATTTTCAATCTTGTTTTGGCCAATTTCAGATCACACATTAAAATTGACTGGAAAATGGGAAAAAATTCTTGCGAGATTCCGGCTAATTACCGGAAACATGTCATATTTGGCCATATTGCGAAAATTTTCTAATTATTTTAAAATATCCACAAAACTAGCCGGTATATTTCCGAACCATTTTCTGGCAAGAGTATTTTCAACTGAAAAACGTACCTATTTTGGTAATATATATTTTACATAACTTACATTAA
Organism: Kalanchoe fedtschenkoi; assembly: GCA_002312845.1. Taxonomy (NCBI): domain Eukaryota; kingdom Viridiplantae; phylum Streptophyta; class Magnoliopsida; order Saxifragales; family Crassulaceae; genus Kalanchoe; species Kalanchoe fedtschenkoi. The sequence goes on along the minus strand of NQLW01000040.1, from coordinate 251,682 downwards.
ACATTTAATGTACATTACATATGGATTTTTTTTAAGATAATTAATTATTCTTTATATAGGACGTGTTTGTTACACCCAAAACCTAGCACCACACCCAGAATTGAGTGTACTTGTGAGGTGGTGTTTAGTGATATGAAGATTGGTCTACCACAGTTGACATAACAGGAAAAATACTTTGATTTGGTGTAACAATAACGTAACCAAGTCAATTTATGAACACTGTTTTAAGTATATTGTTAGTTCAACCGTAGGTGACGTAAAACCGCCTTCTATGATATCATTAGGAATCAAAAACTGACAATCGATCCAGAGGTATACTCTACTCGACTGCTAGCATATATTTCCACTCAAACCTTGTAATAATAAGATTTGTATTGGAATTTGGAGCATTGTGTTTTCAACTGAGTTGAGGTTTTTTATCTTTTGACAATAGAGTGTTTCGATTGTATATAATGTTTCGTAAAAATTTATGATATTTTCAATTTAAAAGCGATGTATTTGGTATAGGGATAAAACTCAAAAGAGATTATGAACTTCCATCACTTACCTAATTGCAGTCAGAACTATCACGATTTTCAAAAATGGATGTGATGGAAAAAAATTTGGACTGATTTTCTAAAATAAAATTTACCATTACATTCTCAAATTAATATTATTATAAGACTTAGATTTGTGTGTGAAAATTACGTCGTTTGATTATAAAAATAAATTATATCGTTTTATGCACATAAAGAAAATGATTGATAACCAAACGACGTAATTTTCACACACAAATCTATGTCATATAATAATATTAGTTTTGGAATGTAATGATGAATTTTATTTTAGAAACTCAGTCCAAATTTTTTTATCATCGCACCCTTTTTAGAAATCGTGGTAGTTCTGATCGCAATTGGATAACCGGTAGTAGTTCAGGGCCTCTTTTGTGTTTTTCCCTATAGTATATGATGTTTTAGTTAAATAATCTTACTTTGTACGACGTTTTAAAATTAAAAACGTTATTTTTTAGGGAAATGTACGAAAAAGGGATGCGTACTATCACAACTTGCAAATTAAGGGCATTATTACTATCCCTAATTTTCAATTCTGAGGTATTTCTATTTTTGGCCCTCCAACTGTAATAACAACATTTTCAATTACATCCAATTCTGAAGTATCCCTAAATCTGTATCTCTGATTGTTGATTCGGTATAGTTTATATGGATCAAATGTTATAAAGGTAGGGCGTGTTTGAAAATAATAAAATTATATTGGATGTAATTGAATATATTGTTATTACAGATGAGGGGTCAAAAACAGAAATATCTCAAAATTGCAAATTAAGGATAGTAATGCCCTTAATTTACAAATGGTGATAGTACACACCCCTTTTCATACTTTCCCCTATTTTTTATTATAATTAATTATTTAAATCATTTTTTTAATGTTTTCCATGATTTGTGTAAGATTTGTTACCAAATGAGTGAAATGTTTTATAAAAAAAATTTATGAGAATATTGAGGTAACATCACAAAAATTCACAAGACATAAACCTATTTTTAATTTTGTTTTAATGGGAATGCGCACCCACAAGCACTAGCTAACCTTGTACTGCATAAAGCTAACTTAGCTAGAATAGACATTTTAACTGACTAAATCCTGCTCGTTGATTAGAAACTACCAATAGATTAAGATATGATGTTCTTCACCCATACCAAACACCCAACTAATTTTACTTACTTTAGCAACCATTAGTTAACAAAACTTCAATCAAAATCAAAGCCCCAAAATGTCATCATCACCCATCTAGTTGTACCTAAATTACATGGACTTTCACTATTGCATACTCACCAGTCGATCACACTGCTTATATTGCAACAACAAATGAGGAGATTGGCGGATTATTCGGCCCCCAGGTGGAAGAAAAATAGGTATTATCATTGATGGGAAACAGCAGCTCATCATGCCTTGCTCAGTCACAGCAGCCGCCGCCCACCGGCAAGGTGGTGATCCTGTCTAACGGTGCCGTCCATGAGTTCCATCAGCCTCTCACGGTGGCAGAACTCATGCTTGAGCACCCTCAGCACGTCGTCGTAGAGTTCAAGCCCTCAGCCAAGCAGCAGGCTCCCCGTTCGAAGAAGCCTAGCCCCTTGCCTGCTGACACGTGGCTCGATACGAAGAATGTGTATCTGGTGGTTCCAGTGAGGAACAAAGGGAGGCCAATGGCCGCCGTCACGCTGTCGAGTGAACAAGTTCAACGGCTGGTCACAAGAAGCGGCAATTCGAGTATGATGACGAAACTCAAGCACTGCATGTCTTTGTCCAAGGTTGTCGTACCTTACGTTGTTGCTACTGGTAAAATGTGTCGGGCGTTGAAAAAGGACTGCGTGGAGGAATGCTTGCTCAACGCCAAGAGGCGTCCTAAAGCTAAAGATGATGAGTGTCTGATCGATGACACGTCATCCGATTATTTTAGGTGTCGGATGTCTGCTGGGAGGGGATGGAGGCCGAGTCTGGATACGATTCTTGAGATGAATGTTGAGAAAAGAGTCTCACATTGGCTGCATTATTAGACCAATACTAGAACATGCATGCCCACTTATTGCTCTCCCATGCACAATAACTTCTGTGGAAAAGTAAAAATAAAAAAATTAATTTTGAATTATCACTCGATTATAATCTATGGCCCCATTATCAAAAACTCTAAAGATGTACAGAAGTTAAAAAATGAAACTGATTTATCAGTGAATACTTACTGTATTTTGCAACTCATATCCAGTGTTGTAAAACACGCTATCTCGTCCTAGGCGGTGGATCTAACGTCTAGCGACTAGTCAGACGGAGATTAATCGGAATATTAGACTGATTTATATATAATAATATATTTAATAATTAATATTAGAAAACACATATTTAAAAATAAATATTCTTTTAATTAAAAGATTTGGAATAATTAGTCAGTTTGACGCTAGTTGAAGCGTTATGACACCGCCTAGCGACTAATCAATCACCTAGGTCGCTAGGCAGGAGTCTTTTAGAACAATGCTCATATCAATTATCAAAGATAATTCTAATTCTATGTATTAATTAGGATATTACAATATTGTAAATTACTGATAAATTAATCTGATTTAATGATTTTATTTCCTTTATTAGTTTTGCTGGTTTGGAAGTTGGAACAAAAAAAAACGAGCTCAGATGGGCTCAGCTAAGATGGGCCGACACCTGACTAGAATATTAACAGTAAAATAAGCTCCTGTAATTTCATTGCTCAAAGTGGGGAGTTATTTTTGGGTGAATCATGTCCACCAAGTGGATCATGAACTAATAATTAGAATGTTGATATGTGATAGTTTAATAAATCACATTGCATGTTCAAAAATCAATTTTTTTTTCACAACCAATCACTAAGAGACATGTATTATTTTGACTTTTCAACACGACACGTAGCAACGTCACATTAGTAATGTCCATAATCCACGTGGTGAATATGATAAGCCCAAGGATTAAATTAGATACAATTCCAATTTATAATGCTCACTAGAATTGTAAATAGAAATCGATGATCGAATCAAATCGAACCGAATCATCAAGTTTGATTTGATTTGAAGTGTTAGTGGCTTAGTTATGTTTAAAAATTATTACAAAACCGAGCGATATATTACAAAATCATTGAACCAGACCGGTCTGATTGAACTGATTTATTGTCATTAGTGGCTTAGTTATGTTTAAAAATTATTATTTTCAAAATTGGGGAGTTGGGAATCAAACCCGTCCCCTAATGACTTTAGGTGGTTACTCAAACCAGCAGGCTGACACAAATTTTATACTTTATAGTTGATAATCATCATATTAAATTTATATTTTATAATTATTTTGAGTAATTAAACCAGCAGTCGAACAGGTTTGAGCCGCCGGCTCAACCAAAAAATCGGGAACCAAAGCTCTGACCGGTTCGACCTCCGATCCAGTTCTGATAATAACTATGCTTCTCACTTTCTCCCCGCTCATAGTTTTTTGTTTGTGTTGTATTGTACTGCACTTTGAACACTTTATCATATCCTCATAGTACTTCTATAAAGCACACAATCAGTTGGTCATAAATGTATCTCCTTATATACTCAATACTCATTGAAAAAAGTATTTTCTTTACATCATAAGATTTTAGGAGCTCATATGGTTCCGGGAGCATCTCGTTTAGAAGTGACAAGAGACTCGTGAATGATTTATCACTCCATCCATAAGTGGTTTTTTAAGATTGTACAATTTTAGCACTCTAAACAATACTAAAACGTGTGCATCCCATATACACAGGGATGTCTGCATCAATTTTTACTAGTTTGAATAATTCAAGATTTTCTTCATTATTCGCAGCTAGAGCAACATTCAGCATTGTACTAAAATCATCATCCTCATATATGTCTCTGACATTTTTCTCAGTGGCACCAATTTCAATTAGTTGAGATATGTTGAATGATTCACTGTGTAAATACCAGATGGTGTAGGAAACATCAATAATATAAAGATGAAGATGTCATTCTAATTCCTCAATAATGACCATATTCTCATTCTAAAATTTTATACAAGGACAACGAACTATGTTTGGGGATTACTCCTCGCAATACGCTTCGCAAACTCATAAAACTCCCATAATCCGGCATTGTATTCACGGGTGAGATGACAAGATTTTATTCAATCTCTCATCACTTGTGCTGGAATTAAACTATCCCAACCTAGATATTTTTTAAATTTTTAGTTAGTCTGCCATGGGAGACTAAGAACTAAGGACATACTACACATATTTGGTGTACAAGCATATTTGATATGAAACCTGTGTAAGACTTAATCTAAAAACTTGAACTATTTGTTTTTCAAATGTCATGTTCTCTATGAATTGCTTTGGCTTATGTGTGGTAAAATGAGGGTTCATAGATTATCTGGCCCTCTCCAAAATGTTTTGCAGTGTGTTTTGAGGTTACTTGCAGGTCTGTTCATGATCATGAGTGCGCAAACATGACCACGAATCCACGATATACCTAGTGATGTACAAGATATGGAAAGAAAGGAATGAAAGAATATTCAGGAAGGAATTGCTAAGGATGCATGGAAAGAATTGAGTCCTTAGCTATATGGAAAGAAAGAGAGCTAGAAATTGATTAAGAAATAATTTTCCAGCTTTCCTTAAAAGCAGGAGTGCACATGAATGCTCATAGACAAATACAGGGACATCATCAACTTCTAGCTTAATCTAGCAGTTGATGTTATTTTGAGTGAAGAGATGTGCTAGAAAATTGCCTCCCATGGAGCCTTTGTGTGCAAAAGAAACAAATGTCCTTAGTTTTGTACAGGCTCTTCAGAGTTGTTGTTAGTACATATTGTAGGCTTTTTGCATCATTGTTTTCTTTGGAAATATGTATTAAATCATAAAAAAAAAAAAACTAGTGAAGGTACTATTTAACCTACCTCTTAGCAATGTATGAATAGTAAAAAAAATTATAAATTTTTTGTTTGTAAATAATCCTGATATTAAATTTTCTACTCATTAACTTGTCAAGTATAATTAACACTATGCATCATCTTAACACTCTTACCAAACGTACACTTAGATATTATAGATTTCAAAGCTCAATTAAATTGATCATAATTTATGATAAAAGATTATATTTAATCCACCATGTATATATATATAGATACAATCAGTTGCAGATGCGCAAGTGTTAGTTACTAGGGTCAATTTAAAAAAAATTGTAAGTGTGTTATATTTTAGATTGTGAAAATAAAAAAAATTTAAATTTACCCTCTCGAAATCAAAAGTTTTTTTTAAAAAAAAAATAAAATAACCTCTCTCAAATTAGAAGTATATTGTATATACACCGGTGGATCCAAAGCCAGTCGAGGGGTGTTGCTTGACCCCGCTTGTTTTTCAACTTATTATAAAAGTTTTCTAATAGTATTTATAATAAAATATTATCAAAAAATAAAAATTGATCCTTTTAAATTATAATTTTCATATTTATATCCTAAAAAGTCGAAGTGCAATAGTTCTAACCCAAATTCATTAATCAAAATCTATAAGCATCATTTACTTTCTGGATTACCTTTGTTAACTTTTTCATTACACTTCTAGGTCCTCTACTATATGTATATATACTTACACAGAATCATTCTTTAATAATTGACTTCTTCTAATATTTTTTTTTTCTTGATCCACCTGAATACAATTTTATGGTGTGGTTGAGAAGTAATACACTTGAGGAGCCCCCAATGCTCTTGCTATGATTGCTTTTGACCACACAAGTTTAATGCATAGATCCATGCATATGGAGACGAAGATGAAATTGCGGGCCAAATGAATGGTTTTGTCTGTCCTGTTGTCAAGTAGAAGCAAAACACGACCCACAATGGATCCATCAAAGGCAACAGGCTCTCATGAAATTTAAGTGTTTCACATAAATGGCCGCTGTCTTGAATGAAAAAGGCCGGCTGTAAGATGGTAGAAGAGGGAGAAGAAGGTGGAGCTGCGCTGGGTGTGACACACACACATGTTTGTGTTGATATATCTGCCAGCTGGGGGGAGAGTGACATGGCGGAGGACAGCTCCAAGGTCTGGGTATTATCGAACAATTTCAAGGTCCAGAGTTCAAGACTTATTGGTATCACATTTACGCTTATATACATTGAAGGTGCGCGTGAGTTGATCCGCAGTGAGTATGAGCGTACACTATCAAAGTGGAAGGGTGTGCGGCCCCTGACCACCAAGGAGAAAGTGGAGAACCACTATCGATCCCCTTTTAAAAAAAACATGGCGGAGGACCGCCATGGTAGTCCAGCATTGGTTGCGAAGCTGTTATATGAGGAAAAGTTAATACGATGATGGGGATTTTTTGTAGACTGTTCGATGTGGTGGGCGCTACACAAATGCCTAGTTGAACGAGAGGGGAGAAAATGACTTTAGACCAAAAAACAAAACTTCCAATAACGGAAAAGGTCTCATCGGTCTCACGCCTTGTGGCTGAGATCGATCATTGGTATGTAGTAATTGTCATGGTATTATGCTGAGATTTCAAGTTATCCACATATAGAGAGGCCAAGCTTATCCAAATGCTTCAAGGTGAGGCATTGGTTTAAGCTGTGTGAATTTTTGGTTCATGGAAAATTTAATGGAAAGAAAAGTTCGATGAAAAATGAGTAGTGAAAGAAATTCTTGAAAAATTTCATCTAATTTTATTCTTATTTGATTTTATAAAAAAATTGTTAAAGCAAATAGTAAAAAATTCATTTCATTTTTCAATAATGAAAAGTTACATAAAAAATGTGGAGGAAAGTATCAACTTTTCATTACATTCATGCATGATGTAATATTACAAATTCATATGACAAGTATTTAAATCGAATAAATTAAAATTTTATGTGACAAATTTTTTAAATATATATAAAATGCACTGTCATACAAAACAATATTATATAATAATATAATATATTAAAATTTTGTATGACAAATGTATGTAATAAATAATAAGAAATTCATTTCATTTTTTATTATTACGGAAATTTTCATGAAAATAATAAGGAAAACAATATATTATCTTTGTAAATTTAATCTTGTCAGATACATGGAATATGATTCAGAAGTACTGAACATGACTGGATATATTGAAATTAATAGAAGAAGTGATTCTCTACTTTAGATACACTGATCCGTATTATACTCAAAATCGTTTGTCCACCAAATTTTCTTTAAACCAAACACAACCTTAATGATATATTGTAATGTACTCGCGGAAAAACAATTAGTTTGATTGGAGGCGCTACAAGGTATTACAAACATAGAGCCTTCACCTCAACAAACTTAACTGCTAGTAGCAGTAGTAGACTGATGATAAATTTAACTAAAGTCAACCAGGGGTGAATCCAGAAAAAATATTAGGAGGTGTCAAATATAAAATAATCATATAGAATGAGTATATTAATTGTATTTTTTACTTTTAGAGGGATCATTTTGCATTTTAAAAGAGTTATTCTAATCATTTTTAAACTTCATAACCTAAAATAACATATAAATATAGATGAAAATATTTTTTTGAGCGGGGTCATCTGACCCCACTCAAACCTACATGCATCCGCCACTGAAGTCAACCCCTTACACTTTGTCACCTTATTAACTTAGCTCCTCATTTTAGTGTTTAAATTACTCAGCTCAATTAATTTTACTGGTGTTTAATTTCACTTAACTTTTGCGTTATGAAAATTTTGAGTCACCACAAGTAAAAAGTCGGATATAACAATTAAAAATTGTAGGATTAGAATGAGAGAAAATAATTGATTTTGATTCATGGCGACACTTCTATTGTACTGTAAATGTGGGTGCAGGGCTTGCCCTGAAGTTTGATCCATATGAGCGCAGGCCCTGGGCCCGGCTTTGGTGGGGACCCCTAAAGTTGCAAAAATAGATAGTAAAAAAATATATAAATGTAGGCGGAATCAAACAACTGTCCTCCCCTTTAATTGACAAAGTGCTAAATGATTTCAGCTAACTTCACTACTTAGTAAACATTTTAACTAAAACAATTTAAAATATAAATAAAAGGTCCATTATTTAGTTTCATCCGAGGTCCACCAAAACTCAGGACTGGGCCTGTGTGAGTGTTGTCACTTCCTAAGGCAACACTTTTGTCACTTAACATGATGGTCATGTTGGACAAAGCGGCAAATAGTCTGCCTATGTCGATCATTCATATAAGCCAGTAGTTATTTAGTTTGTGTTATCAAGCTTGTAAGACAGAGTTTTCATTTTGTGTTGATATTTGTACACACCCTACAATGAAACAGCTATTTCATTATCATATTTTCAGAGTAATTAAGATATGGTGACGATATTGATGTGTAGGACTGATTTACAATGTAGAAGTAATAATCTGATAGAAAAAAAAAGTATTACAATTGCCACAATTTGACATACTTGTTCACATGCCTCATCATTTTCTGTTTGATTCTAGGGAGACAGTTACAATGAATGGTTGAAGATTAATTATATTCTTAGAATTAATAGAAGTACTCCTAAACCCAATGAATTAATAGAAGTACTTCTAAACCCAATGAATAGGACTTATTTATATATTTTTTAAATATAAATAAGGGTTATCGGATATAAGATGACACTTTATATAAGTTAGATAAAAGATCGGACAAAATAATATAATTTTGTAATGTTTGTTTTCATTTTAAGATTTAAGATGTTTATGACATAGTTCTGAACATAAAAAAACCTAAAATTTGAAATCCTAAACCTTAAAATCTAAAACCCCTAAATCATAAGCGTCTAGAAACCCCTAAAATCACAAAGCCTTAATAATTTGAAATTTTTAAAATCTATAACTCTAACACGCTAGAACTCTAAAATCTCTAAATCGAAAAAAAGAAAAATAGTAAAATTATATTTTTTGATCCAATCTCTTACCCAATGAATATGAAGTGTCATCTCGTATTCAATTTCTACATGTAAATATGTGAAAGAATGTGTATGACACATCCTTTAGATTTTATGGTTTCAGATTATGATGGAAAGATATGCAAACTTTAACCATCAAAGGACATCTTGGAATTAGAATCAGATGAGAAATTTAAAAGGCTTAATTTCCATCAAAGTGAAGAACTTTGTATTACAAAAGTTTTGGTGGGAGGGCAATCAGTATCTTGTGTATACATGTATGACATATTAATAAAATTTTGATGGAAAAAGTTTTTCATTGAAAGATTTCATTGGTCATAATTAAATCATTATTACTCAGTGAATGTAAATTAGATAAATTACCAAACTGTAAGAGGATATACTTAAAAGGTTGGGTTTTGATTATGCTTGTTGACTTACAAACTGAGGTCATGTATTTTTATGCATAGTTATCAAAGCCGGACTGGGAGTCGAATTGGTTAAAGTTCTGGTTTCCGGTTTATCGGTCGAACCGGTGGCTCGGTCCGGTTCGACCGCCGGTCTAATTCATCATAGTGTTTAGTATATATTTACTTAATAATGGTAATTGTTAAATGGGCTTGTGTAGCCTAGTAGTAGAGAGTCTGACAAAAACTTAATAAATCCAGGGATCGAATCCTTGTGACTTAATTTTTAATAAAAGTCCAGATTTAACATAGTCTCCATCAATTATAAAATTTTATATATTGAACCGGTGCCCAAACCAGCCTGTTCACACCGGTTTTTCCCAATTCTGACCGGTTTGATCCGGTTGAACCCGATATCTATTGCAAAGCGGTAAGATGGTTCGAACCGGACCAGACCGGACCAATCACCGGTTCCCGGTTTGACCGGTTAAACCGACCGGTCCGGTCCGGTTTTAATAACTATGTTTTTATGGAATAAAATTAATTTTGATGCACTAGTCTAATTTTACAGTAATATTAATTTAAAAATAAAATTTTAAAAATTTGTTTTACTAAATTAGCATAATTTTTTACTATACTCTTTTAGCTAGTTCGTTTGGTTTACATCATAATAAAAAAATGGTGATAGTTCAAACATTTTTTAATTTATCCCCTAAAAATATACTCAATTTATCCTCTTTCATTTGTCAATAAAATAACATTTATTTGTTCACTTTTACTTGTCACATTATATCTCCAATACATATTTAATACTGTCAACTATCTCAAAAATTAAAAATTAATTACTTTGTCATCATAATCATTAAAAAAATCTTTCTACACCATTAGTAATAAATCACATTTTACATTTAACACGAAATTTTAAAAAATATGTTAAATAAGTAATTATTCAATTTGGTCAAGTAATATTAATATTCCCCGTATCCTCTTTTGCATATCAGTTGACAGTTAACAATTTCAATGCACATTTGATACAGTCAACTACATCAAGATATAAGAAATTAACTACTTCAACATCATAATGCATAAAGAAATCATTTTACATCAGTAATAACACACCACATTCTAACTTTTACATAAAATTAGAAAATAAAACACTGAATATTACCTATTAAATTTGTTAAACTACTAGTATTAAAATATTTTTAATCCACTAAATTTAATCTTAAAAACTAATATTAGAGCATGGATGGAATGTTTCTTTAATCCATGATTACTATTAGAGGACGAGGGGGAGTACGTATTAACGCTCTATTTAAATTTGTGGGCATGATTAGAGTAAAGGGACGACACATGATCAGAAGAGTGGTTAACCTTAACTGGACATTGATACAGTTAGGCGCTCAAGGTCTAAATTTTAACACACCCATTTCTTGGCTATTTTTTTTAGGGTAAATTACAATTACATTGCCTATACTTTCACCTGATTTCAAATCAGGTACCGTACTTTATAATTTTTCAATTCAAGTACTCTAAAACTAATTTTGAAACAAAAAACACTATAATTTAAGAGATTTAGTACACCAACACTATAAATCATATAGCCTATTGCATGATAATGAGAATCCACATTCAATAAGGTGAATTATAGTGTTTTTTTAGTTTCAAAATTAGTCTTAGAGTACTCGAATTGAAAATTACAAAGTACGGTACCTGATTTGAAATCAGGTGAAAGTACAGTTAATGTATTTGTAATTTACCCTATTTTTAAAGAGATACAATAAATATAAAGAATATACACATGCACCCAATCACTAGCGTGAGATTTCGAATCATTGATCTCGCGAAACAGGGATTAAACTCTTTGTCACTTGACCAACACCCTAATGACATTTTGTTGACTATTCAGTCATTGCAGTTTTGTGAATATGCACATAGTAATCCTTTCGGAAAATGGTGGCAACAATTGCAAACTGGTGCTAATGTTTTCCTTAAACTAATAAATTTTGATAGTAACACCTACTTACAAACAAATGATCGTGCATGTATGTTTGTGGTTTTGTTTTTTCCTATGAATACGGGTAGCATTACTTTGTGTAACAAAGGCACGAAATCAAACGAGAACAATCCAGTCCACACAATAGCGAACAACCCGTGATTCTAATATTAACGAAAATAAATAAATAAATAAATAAAATTAGAAGAAAATGGTCAAAGTTGACATTTCAAGCCCATGACACTTTTAATTGCTCTTCCCCTACCTTCTCCTCAAATCACAAGAGCAGTCTCTCTTCTTCTGTCCCAAGCTCATACCACCCCCCTCCTCTGTTCCTCATTATCATTTTAGATCCAATGATCGCTTAAAGCAGGTGTACGAGGACACCGTGTGTGTCAGCTGCCATGGCTGCTCCTCCTCCTCCCATCCCAAGCTTCAACAAAGAGAAAACCCCATGGTGGCAATCCAATAAAAAGGTCCTCTCTCTCTCTCTATGTCTCTCTACTTGCTTACCAAGTATAATGTAGCTAAACAGCACAGCGTGTTTCAATCCAATAATGGGTGAGGCCTTTCTGAAGCAACACAGGTCGTGGGCAAGTACATCAAGGAGGCCAAGCCTCTGGTCTCGTCTCCCGATCAGAACGACGTCGCCCACGCACTCCAACTCCTCGACGCCGCTCTCGCATTGTCCCCCGGACACGACCTCGCTCTGGATCTTAAAGCACGATCCCTCCTCCATCTCCGCCGCTTCAAGGACGTCGCAGATATGCTCCAGGACTTCCTCCCCACCCCCAACACCCCAGATCACTCCTCCGCCGCTTCTGTCTCATCCTCCCTTTCCTCTGAGTCCTCTCGACACCTCGCCAAGGACCGCGTCCGCCTCCTCTCCTCCAGAAGCTTCCACTTCACCGAGTCCCAGGTCCACCTCGTCCCTGACCGCAAGCCACCCAGATGCTTCTCCATTTCCGATTTCAGGAACAGGATCCTGGCCGGGATCCGTAAGAAGTGCGACAGTGAGGGCGGGCAGTGGAGGTACCTGGTTCTCGGTCAGGCCCTCTGCCATCTGGGTTTGATGGAAGACGCCATGGTTCTTCTGCAAACCGGGAAGCGCCTCGCCTCTGCCGCATTCCGCCGCGAGAGCATCTGCCGATCCGATGACAGCTTCACCACCAACTTCAGATCAGACCGCAGCCGCCAGCTAACCCCGCCGCGCACCGACGCCGAGAGCATTTCCCAGTTGATCACCCACATCAAACTCCTCCTCCGCCGCAAAACCGCCGCACTAGCCGCCTTGGACGCCGGACTCTATACAGAAGCGATCCGCTACCTGACTAAGGTTGTCGAAGGCCGTCGCAGTGTGCCCCAGGGGTTCCTAGCCGAGTGCTACATGCACAGAGCTTTGGCCTACAGATCAGCAGGTCGACTCGCTGAATCCATATCAGACTGCAACCGCACTCTGGCTCTGGACCCAACCTGCATTGAGGCTCTGCAACTCAGAGCCTCCATACTTGAAACTCTCTGGTGCTTCCCGGATTGCCTCCACGATCTGGAACATTTGAAACTCCTATACAACTCTATCTTGCGAGACCGGAAGCTCCCCGGTCCTGTCTGGAAGCAGCACCGGCACAACGTCAGCTACCGAGAGATTCCGGGACAGCTATGCGTTCTAGCTACGAAGATTCAGAAAGTGAAGCAGAACATATTGTCAGGTGATCAGACTGGGAATGTGGACTACTATTCGTTGATCGGATTAAGCCGAGGATGCTCGAGAGTGGAGTTGCAAAGGTCTCATTTGCTGCTCTGCATAAAACACAAGCCCGATAAGGCCATCGGCTTCATCGAAAACTGCGAGTTCGGGGACGACTGCGACATCGATTCAGTGAAGGACAGGGCCAGGTTGTCGGCATTGATGCTGTACAGATTGTTACAGAAGGGTTACAAGAGTGTGATGGCTACATTCAAAAATGATGAAGCCGCAGATACGAAGCAGAGCAGGAAAGTTCAGGCTACAACATCTCATGCTGCTGCTGCTGTGTCGCACACAAGACAGCAGCAGACAAACAGTTGTAAGACTGAATGTTCATCGGTGTTTCAGGGAGTGTTCTGCCGGGATGTTGCGGTGGTCGGAAGCTGCTTGGTCTCGCAACCTTCAAGTTGCAACCGTCAAGTGGCTGCCAAGAGCGACGCTTTGACTTGTTAATTTTGCTTTCTTGTTTCAAACAAATGTTGTGTGGATTATCTACGTAGTGCGCTATTTGTTTCTTGTATCTCCTCCTAAGCATGCTGGCCAGTTTTGTCACATATGTACATAATATATATTTTATAGGAAAATCTTTATGAACTAATAATAATAATCCATGCTGAGGAAAATTTGATAAAATTTTATGTTTGATTTACATGTAAAATATGAAGGAAAGAAAATTTGATAGAAAAATTGGTGGAAGTGTGATTCTAACTTTTAGTATATAAGTATGATATAATCAAGTTTGATATATGTGAAATAAATAACTACCGTTTTCTATCAAGTTCAATGTATCCGATAAGATTTTTCTATTAAGTTCAGTGTATCCAATCAACTTCAATGTATCCGATGAGGCTGAAGATACAAAGATGATATTATGCATTCATATATATTTTTGATGAAACTTTCCATGATAATAAAATGAAATCATTATTGTTTTTTTTGACATTTTTCATAGCAAACAAAACAAAACTAAAATTAGATGCAATACTTCAATGATTCAATCTCCTTCTCATTTTCACTAAAATTTCATTTCCATCAAGTTTTTCTTAAACTAAACACACCCTTAAGGAATCCAATTTAAACAAATTTAAAAGTAGATTTGTATCATGTCACATGATATTTTATAATGTCATTTCAGCATTCTCATAAAACAAATCTTTCACTCATATTGAAACAAATCTAACATAAATCTATATAAACAATTAATAATTAATTTAAATAATTAATTATTATTGAAAACGGCTTTAAGATTGAAACTGCCATACAAAATAACATTATTAAATTGAAAAAACTCTGGACTATATACAACACTTTTAAGTAAAAGCACCGTATATAGCCGGACCTAATAACTAAATATGTCGCTTTTAGAAAGCGTCGTATATTGTATTAGAAGATTATATACGACACTTTTAAATTAAAAGAGTTGCATATTGTCTAAGCACTATCTATTTCATACAGTCAAAACGTTTTATTATTAGAAGATAAAAAATGATATCCCCCAATGAGACGAACTGCTTCAAAACTTGACACAAAACTCATCTCAAAGTTTCAATAGAAATGTCCTTAAAACGTCACGCCTAGTCATATAGTTGATTAAACGTTTAAAACTGTTTTTTTTTGTCAAAATATTCATATTTATTAAATAATAGTTAAGAGTGTGTTTGGTTTAAGCATTATGTGAATACTTTGGAAAATGAAAGACAAAAACTAGAGTTATTTTTGTTTAGGTTAAGTGGACAGTTTTAAGAAAATAACTAGTCCAAAATACTATTATTTAATTTTTTTATTATAATTAAATAAAAAATACGAGATAAATTCAAAAAAAAAACTTTTTTTTCTTTTCTGATTGTCTTTTTCACCAATTTCCTTCTACCAGACACAACTAAAGAGATGAGTAATTAATGTCACGATATGAATTGATCGTTCAGGGGTCAGGCTTTTGCTTCAGCTTTCAGTTGCAAGCAAAACAGAGCTGCGCTGGGCACGTTGTCTGAGTTGCAGATTACATTTAATACATTTACGTCAGCCACACAAGAATTGCTCTGTTTCTCTACAGAGGAGCCTCTTGTTATTTTTACACACTGCAATACTTTTTTTTTGTTTTAATAAAAATTAACACGAAATGAATTTTTTATTTGTTTCTAAAAATAAAATGGAAACAATGTTTTTTTCTTAATTTTTTATTTATTTATCACGAAAAATATAAAAAAGAATATTGATGCCTATAACATAAGCCAACTTTTCATATAAGTAAGTGTCTTTACGAATATTTTTTCCTCGGAAATGTTTACCACCAAAATAAAAACAATATAATAATAATTTTGGTTTAAGGGTGACTTATCATAAACAAATTGTAGCGTAAAAGACAACACACAGGAAGAGTAGAGAGTCCTTTGTGGGAAGAGTAGAACTCGATGTGGTTGTGTAGAGAAGTGAGCCGTGTTTTTAAAATTGCAATTTCAGATCGATTAATTACTAAATGGTAATATTTCGTTGAGTCATTTAGTCGATTAATTGCTCATGAATTATTTTTTATAAAAATAATAATTTTTAAACATATATGTTGAAATGCACCTTCTAGTAGTTTTTTAGAACAATGGAAGTGAGAGATGAGAGAGTGATATGGTCCTGCCACCAGGGGTGGTAACCAAATTACAAAGAGTCTCATTCGTGTTTCACAAGATCATGGATTTGAAGTCTCTAGTGATCAGACGCGTGTGTATTTTTTTTATGTTTATTGTATTTATTGTAAAAATAAAAAATAAAAAAGTTATATGGTCCTATTCGTGTTAGAGACGAGGAGTTGAAAGAGTCATGAGAAAGTGTCACAAGAGAGAGTAATTCATTTTTGAAGCTTGTAGTTGAAGGAGAGGAGAAGAGAAGAGAGTGAGGGCTGCAACACAACCAATCCATTAAAGGCATCTACTTTTTTTTCCAACTGATCCATCATCCATCCCCTCCTTATTCCTTTTTCCCTTCTCTCTGCTAGCCCTTATTTATTTTCAGTCTTTATCTGCTTCTGGGGAAGCTCTTTAATGGCTGGCGCTCATTGAATGAAGGTAACATGGACATCACATTAAAACTCCACCAATCCAAACCAAACACAGTATCCATTTCATCTTCTTCTTTCTTTCTCTCTCTCTCACTATTTAATACACTCCACACCCACACTGCCCGGCTGCCCCCCATTATTTATCATGTATCAAAAACTAGTGTATCACTGTTTGGATGGAAATATGTATACAATACTTTACTACAGTACTATTACTACTACTACATTTGAAACAACTCCGCTTTATTTATTACTTTCTCTGTTCTTTTTTATATGGAGTATTACTTAATCAAATTTTTTTTGTTCACTTTTATGTATCATTTAATAATTTTCAATACGTATTTAATATAAACAACTATCTTAAAACGTCAAACATTAATAACTTTTTTATCATAATCAATAAATAAATCATTCATCATCAATAATAATCTACCAATTTTACTTTTTGCACGAATTTTTTTAAAAAAACATCAACCACCTACTCATTAATTTATTCAACCGCAATCATTTACTTCATCTTAACCTACTCAAATTAACCTTAAACGATATGTATTAGTGGACAGAGAAAAGTAATTGTTATAAATTGTGGGGATTTCAAAACTGCAGGGTGTCAGACAAATTGGAGCATCTCTATGGATTTTGGTTATGGGGCTTTTGACGATAATCATGTGTTGTAGTTTGGGAAGCAGGGTTTTGGGCAGAGTATTTTTGGGCTTCGAGCTTTTGATGCAGAGCATAATAAGGTTCATCTCCATCTCCAACACCACACATATGGATGCCTTCTTGTGTAGTAGTCTTTTACAGTAGGTAAGAAATATTTAATTGAAATAAAAAATATTTTTACTTTTATCCATTTATTTTTTTCACTCTAAATCAAATAAGACAAAAAAAAACATGAAATACAAGAGATTTTTGCGTTTTTCTTAAAGAAAAAGGGTAATTGTAACACCGGTTTGACATTTGGCGCTGGGGTGTAAATATGGGTTGAAAATTAAATTTGGGTTGAGTTTTTCATAACTCAAATTCTTTTGTAATAAATAAACTCAACCCAAATTCAAAACAACCTAACCCAACCCAAATTCAAAATTGTTAATTTGGGTTGGGTCAACCTATTTATTTTAATTAATACAGAAATAAAAAATTAAAAAAATAAAAAATATTTAAAAATAAAAATATTTTAATTTTTTTAATTTTTAATGTTTAATTTTTTAATTTTATATTTTTTATATATTTGTAATTTGGATTGTGTTTTACAATTTGTGTCAACCCGAATTCAATTTGTCCAGCCCAATGACCAAACCAACCCAAAAAGTACAACCCAAAATCCAACCCAAATAAAATAGTTTAACCCGAATTCAGTTTTATTGAGTTTATTTGGATTGGATTTCGGGTCAACCCGAAACCCTTACACCCCTGTGTGGCACTATTCAAATCGGAGATCCAATTGACGGTTTTTTTTAAGTAAAACTGGAGATCCAATCACCAATTTTCTCGAACTTAGTTTCTAAGATATTTTATTCATGAAAACCGTAAATCACAACCGGTTTACCTTAAACCGGAGATCGGATCACTGTTTTGTTACAAGTTTTCTGCAACTGAGCCCTTAATGAAACATGGTGTTTGGACAATTTATATCAAAATGGGGATACGATCCCGGGTTTCCTGGGAATTAAAACTACAGCTTCTCTTCTTCTTCCTATGTCCATTTGTGTTATCTTCATTCTTTCCGCCGGATCCACCCTTCCCAAGTGCAATTCTCGTCCATTCGGTATCCATCTTTAACGTGATCCTTTCATCAGTCGGTAAATCTTTAATTTAGTTTATAATTTTCACCAATTGTCACTAAAAGACTGAGTTAGGATTTCTCCATAAGTTATGGTTTCTTCGTAGTGGGGTCGGAATTGGTGTATGGTTGAGAAATATTTAGTTATTCATGTTCTTGTTATTGATTTTATATCATATGTGACTATAATTTGTGATGATAGTTTGGTAGAGTTCAATTTGTTTGTGAATATGCTTATAAATGGTTGGATTATTGATTTGTGAAGATGAAAATTGTTTGGTTGTTGTTTTATTGCGCAATTACTTTATTTCGGCTGATAATTTTATGAGATTAGTGGAATTGAATTTGTGTTCTCTAATTAGTTATGGATATATTTCAAACATTTTTATGTAAAGTTAACTGTTAGTTTAATCATTTCTGGTTGGTTGTTCCTCTGTGCAAAATTTTATATAAATTGTTGATTTCTCCGTACTAGGCATGAACTTAAACTTTTTCCTAACATACTTTGGTTAATTAATTTTTTTAGTAATATTTATTGGTAGTGTACCTGATCAGATTGTATTTCTTGTGTAATATAATTAGCTATGACAGTCTATAAAAATATATTTTAAGGTGCAGTTATGGGAATTTTAGGGACCTTTAACAATAAAATTATCGACGAACATGGTAGTGAGGATGAGAAAATATTGGAAAGAGATGATAACGAAGTCAAACATTTAGCTAGTAAGTTGTTTGGGGATGATGTTGATGAGGATGGGGATTGGTGACTCGCATGAAGTTGAGATAAGGGAGGATCGATTTACAGCTTAGGGAATGTTGAAAGTTGGAGTTGATAATACGAACATGTGTGATGAAGTTGTGCTGGTGGAACCGAATCAAATTGAAGATGAAATTCCACTTTTCTATGACTATCCATCATTTGATGATACTTCGTATTGGTTTGGAACGGGAGATGAATTTATTTTAAGTGATAATTCAAGCGCAAAGGCGAACATTATTTAGGCCAGTGTTTAACCTTAAAAGAAGCTATAATACACGCATGTCAAGTTTATTCACTTCATAATCGTGTCAAGTACAAGGTTGATACTCCCTCCGTCCTCTAATACATGTCGTTTACGGTTAATTTGAGTAGATTAAGGTGAAGTTAATGCTAGCGGTTGAACAAAT
The DNA here is from genome assembly GCA_002312845.1 of Kalanchoe fedtschenkoi. Taxonomy (NCBI): domain Eukaryota; kingdom Viridiplantae; phylum Streptophyta; class Magnoliopsida; order Saxifragales; family Crassulaceae; genus Kalanchoe; species Kalanchoe fedtschenkoi. The sequence continues at coordinate 232,127 of NQLW01000040.1, read as the reverse complement.
TTAATAGGTAGGTGGTTAACATTTTTTTGAAAAAGTTCGTGCAAAAAGTAAAATTGGTAGATGATTATTGGTGAGGAATGTATTATTTATTGATTATGATAATGAAGTGATTAATGTTTGACATTTTAAGGTAGTTGTTGATATTAAATACGCATTGAAAATTGGTAAGTGACAAGTAAAAGTGGACAAAAAAATTCGGTTAAGTGACATGTAAAAGAGGACAGAGGGAGTAAGTCTGAACCCACCATGATTAATTTGAAATGTCGATCTGAATTTGGGGAAGAAAAATACAAATGGCATTTATGGACATCTAAGAAGAAAAATGTCTTAATGTTCGTAGTGAGCGTGTATGAAGGACCGCATACTCGTGAGGTAGATGTCATAGCCAAGAACCAGCAGGTTCACTGTGAGAAAACTCACTAAGTTGCACAAAAATTGTCCCTCAAACTAAAAGTTTAAAACTTGTTTGAGTTGTGATAATGTAAAAATTGGTATTTAAACAACTCAAACATGTTTCAACACCTATTTTTAAGTTTTAGGAGCCAAAGTTGGTTCAAAAAGCTAGATCATTTTCTTCGTTTTTGCTATGTTTTCTGTCCAAAATGCTTTCTTTTTTATTTTTCACTATTTTGGGACTTTTTCCATATATGAATAATAAAACCATAATACAGAGGTAAAATAGAGACATCAAAAATCACTAAGAATTGGAACCTTAAATCAGTCATATTTTGTCCGATCAAATAGCCCTTGCTAGCATATGTGGTTAGTAGGAAAGTTTGTGTGATTGGTTGGATGGCTCTGATCTAGATTTTAAATCTAGTATTTCAAAAGTCCTAGCTAATTTGAAAAGTACTTCTTCTAATTTATATTAATTTTTATAGTGAAGGTACACTCCTCTTTAGAAAATTATATTGTTTGCAAAAATCATTCTTGCATCAGAGTAGTCACACTTTCAAGTCTTAGCTAGATTAATCATATCATCCACTATAAATAGTGAAAAACGGGATTTGTAGGATACCCGAATAAGAAAACCCTCACGAGATTATAACTCGCAAACTAGAGATACCTAAGGGGTTTAAAGGCTTGGTGCGTCTACTAAATGCACCCCTGATTCCTACGAAAGTAAGTTAGGATTTGATTTTTTGCATGCATTGTAGAGTAAGAGTTTAAATTTTAAAGGGACAATTGAAAATTTTAGGGAATAAAAAATTTCTTTCCCCTTACATTCATAGTAAAGTTATCTTTATTTATTCGGGAAGAACAAGTCGTAAGTATGAAATTTTGATTATGGAATGATTCACATATTTTCAGTCTACATTTCTAAGTAATTTGAGTTGTCCAAATTATTTTATCAATGTTTTTTTGTGTTTTAAGTTTCTTTAGGGAACAGTCTTCAAAATAAGGATTGGAGTGAAAAGGAAGCATTTTGGAGTCAAAACAAGCCAAAAAGTAAGGGAATATAACGATTTTTGAGTATATTTGGTTTAGTAGTTTTTCACTCAGATCGAGTACAAGGCTAGAGGCACATCCTAGTTGAACATGAATCATACATGGCCCAGGAAATTTTCATGAGGAAAGTTCTATTCAGCCGAGTATGTGCTTTTTGCACTAAAGTCGGCCGAGTATCTCAATTTCCAAGGATTCCACACGGCCAAGTAAGACATTCAATTACCTTACTAAGCCGAGTACAAAATTTCTTCACAGTTTTACTCGACCAAGTATGATATTTCTTCATAATTTTACTCAATCGAGTAAGGATTTTTGTCTAACATATACTTACCCGAGTATATTATATGGGAGCCATTCAATGGAGGATTATTAAAGAGAATGCTCCCTCCAAGACATCTTTAGACGACACTCTCTCTACCTTTCTACACACTTGTATTTACTTTTCATTATATTTTTTATTAGAAATCTTCATGACTTCCACCATAGCCATGAATGAGTAGTAGCCTTCAATTCTTGAATTTCACAAATTTGAGAGTATCATTATCCTACATTCTTTATGTTTAGTTTTTAAGTCATTTCCTTACGTGTATTTTCTATGTTGTTCTTTTACTTTACATATTTACATACCTTTTTTAAAGATTAACATGCTAGATCAATAGACATAGGATTTTTAGGCTCTAGGCTTTACAACCCTTTGTGATCATTCACTCAATCAATGAAGGAGAGAATAAGAAGTGTTTAGGGTATGAGTCGGTTGTTATTGACCAAGTTGACAGCCAATCGTGAGAATCAGAAGTTGTCAAGGAGGTTAAGTGCTAAAGTCAAAGTTGGGATAAACACTATCCTCCATGTTAAGCTGTAAACCAACGAAGGTGCGAGTTGGAGTAGGTTCATTGCTTAGCATGGTTGTAGACTTTTAAAAGCAAGAATAAGAGGTTACCAAGAAGGGATGAATATGAGTCCCAACAATACTTTTTTACATTTCATGAAAGTTAAGTTTCTCACCCATGATAATATTCTCCTGCTCCTTGATAACATACACCTCCTTCTTTCTACCTTTAGCCTCAAGTTATTTGAATAAATCTTGAGCTAACTGCTATTTTATCTTTTTTTTTTTGCAAAAGGGGTGGTTGAATTAAAAAGATGGAATGTACAGGATGAAAGGAAGAATTACAGCTTCAAACTTCAGAATAGATGAAGGAGAAACAATAGAAGAGACTAGGCTAAGAGATGGTCAAGGTGAATCTTTTTGGACCAGATGGCATTAAAACTAGAGTTCTTGATTTCCTGAATATGACTAAACTTCAATGATGCTTCCATCTTCATTGACTGAATTATCTTTGGTCTATTAAAATCGAGACCTTTAAAAATCTTCTGATTTCTGGCCTTCCAAATATTATAAGCACAAGCAGCGACATAACAATAGGAAATCTTCTGGAGCTCCTTTGAGGGAAAAGGAAACGAAGAAGCCCAAGATAACAAGCTGTTCCAGGATGAAAAACTGGGATTGCCAGGGAAAGAGCAAAGAGACAGTGCAATACTGAACAAGTCCTTGGTATGGTTGCACTGAAAGAAGATGTGGTCAGCAGATTCTAGCTCAGAACTACAAAGAGGGCAGCTATCATCATCCAACAGTCCTAATCTGAGAAGCCTCTCTTTAGTAGGCAACCTGTTATGGCATGCCTGCCATACAAGAAAAGAGTGCTTGGGATAGCTTAAGATGTTCCATACAAGAGAGTACCAGACAGGTTGAGGAACAGAGGGATACAAAATATTGAAGACTGAATTGGAAGAGAAAGGGGCGCCTTTGATTTTCCAGTTACAGAGGGCAGGATCATAACACTTAAGAGCTAGCTGTCTCCCTTTTAATATATTCTTAACTGACCAAGGGGTAGAAGCTTTGATGGGAACCGTCCACCAATTTGAGTTCCTCAGATAATAAGCATGGATCCATCTGATCCAAGCAGAATCTTTGGCTTGAATAATATCCCAAGTCTGGGCCAAGGTAATAGAAGAATGAACATGAGAAGCCAATTTAATGCCCAATCCTCCCTGTTGAGTAGGAATGCAGACAGTAGACCATTTAATAGGGGACTTTGAGAGACCCTGCCAAAGGAACCTTCTACAAATAGCATCTATGTTCCTGAGAATATTTTTTGGAATTCCAAAAATTCTATACCAGTAGATTTGCATTGAGTTTAGGACAGAACGAATCAGCACTGTCCTGGCTGCATAAGATAGAAATTTATTGGACCAAAAGTTGATTTTAGAAGACATAGCCTCCAGAAGAATTGCATAGTCTTTAGATTTTAAGCTCTTGCAATCTAATGGGATTCCCAAATACTTGACAGGAAGCGTTCCACAGGAAAATCCCACTTGCCTAGCAATGGATCCTGCACTTGCTGGTGACATGCCTCCAATGAAGATCTGGGACTTGTGGTCATTAACTGTCAGACCTGAAGTTTGAGAGAAGGAGTTGAGAACTTTCTTGATGAGCTGGATGGTCTGCAAATTACCATGACAGAAAATGAAGATATCATCAGCATAAAGGAGATGATTTAATCTTGTTCTAGAGCATTTAGGGTGAAATCTGAAATCTGGATGAGAACTGATTTTTCTGAGGTGTCTGGAAAGCACTTCCATAGCAAGGGTGAAAAGGAGAGGGGACAGGGGACATCCCTGCCGAAGGCCTCTCTGGCCCATAAAATAACCAGCTGGGGAACCATTAATCAAGAGGGAGTAATGAGGATCTTTTATGCAGTGAATAATCCAATCAATGAATAAGGGAGGGAAGCCAAAGTGATAAAGAGAACCCTGCAAAAACTGCCAACTGACCGAGTCAAAAGCCTTGGATAAATCGATTTTAATGCAGCTTCTGTGGGAGAGTCTGGCCCTGGAGTAACCATTAACTAGAGTCTGAGCTAGCAAAATATTGTGCACAATGTTCCTTCCTTGAATGAAGGCACTCTGCACACATCCAACAAGCTTGGAGACATAGCTTTGCATTCTTTTTGCAATCAGACTAGAAATGGCTTTATAAATAATAATGTTGCAAAGGGAAATTGGCCTTAAATCATTGGCTGTTGCAATACTAGCTGTCTTGGGAACCAAAGCTATCAGTGTGGAGTTGACTGATCTCGGCATCTTACACGTTCTGAAGTAAGATCTAATAGCTATACAGATGTCGGACCCAATAATTGGCCAGCAGGTTTTGAAGAATGAAGAGTTGAAACCATCTATTCCTGGACTTTTGTTGTTACCCATCTCAAAAGAAGCTGTGCTTAATTTCATCATCTGTGAACTGAACACAAAGCCCCATAGTATCAGAAGGACTGAGAATAACCCCAGGAGTGGAGGAGTAATCATGAGGAATGCAGTCCACTCTTTTACCCAGAATTCCTTGAAAGTGCTCAGAGAGAATATTAAAAATGTCCTGTTTGTCTTCAGTCCAGTTGCCAGCCTGATCCTTAAGCCTGCAGATTTTGTTGGTGAAAGATCTTTTCTTGAGAGCAGCATGGAAGTATGAGGAGTTAAGATCGCCATGCTTGGCCCAGTGGATCTTTGCTTGTTGTTGTAAGTGAATAGACTCATATTTTGACTGCTATTTTATCTTGAATTGGGTGAAAGGAAGTAATCTATTATATTTGGTGATGGAGGTTCTTTGTATGCGAGAGTTTGTATAATTAAAGGTGTGAAATATACAAAATCTTGGCTTTTCCTCTAATTATCGTGCTGACAGTACTGCGGCTCATATTGCTCCCTCCAATATAGATTGACTTGATTATCCATGGGAGAGTAGTTTGTCTCTGGTTCCCACTCGGGCCACCTTTCTTCATTTGTCCACCAGTCAAAGCCACCTTGCCTTGAAGATTTTGGTTGAACCTCTTGCATATTTACCCATTCTTTTATCTCATCTTGTATTGATTCCAAGGTTTAAGATGCGGTAGGCTGATAAGAAGAAAACATTCTAGCAACTCAAGAAAGAAAAGGAGTTTGTAATAATTTTTTTGTTGATAAACTTAAGAACTAAGCTAGACAAGCTAGAAAAAAAAGCTTTGGATACTTAAACCATCACTCACCGAATATTGAAGACCAACCATTCCCAACCTTGCAAGATAAACTATGTAAATAAACTTATATTTACTTTCTCATTAGCAAGCAGCCAGTAAGGATACAAACCAGAAGGAGAAAGAACCTGAAATTATTAGATGACACAAAAGAAAAGAAAAGAAAAGATTCTAATAAGGGGTTTTGTATTGAAATTGGTGACAATCAACCTGCAAAACTAAAAGGAAGATGTAATTAGTAAGACAGACGCATTGCTCAGGTGATTGATTTGTGGTTGTTTTGATCATTGACACAAAAGATGAAAGTCATGTTATGACCAAATTCAGCAAAATATACGCATGCATGCACTACGATAGTGTGATAAGTCATAAATAGTAGCTCCCACCCAATACCATTATATTATTTAGCCAATGATATACATTCTATATGTCGATCATGAGAGATAAAAATTTAGAGAAAAGACATACACATTAACGAGAAATAGTAGGGAGTTTAGTCTAGGTTATCTAGCTCATGAAAATCTATAGTATGTTTACCTTCAAACACGTACGACATATCTTTATTTTCTACTCGTGTAGTTGATATACGCCCATAGCTTTATAGCTAGATCAATGGTAAGAAATCATGTAAAATCGCATTCACTCATTAAGATTGTCATACTACAACACAATCATTCAGTTGAAGCTTATTAAACATAGCATCAAAACAAAAACTATTACGAAAAATAATCTCATACCTTCAATACATAAGTCATCACATCTGAATTAAATAAAAGAAATTATCCTAGCATGACCATGGAAAAATACATAATAAGATAGGTAAGATTCCTTACAAATTACTAATTTCTTTCTTCTTCAGCAGTCCTCCACTGGCGGCTGTGGGTATAAAATCCTCAAAGATTTTGAGCTTGTTGCTGATAGGCACATGATACAATGTTTCATAACCTCCTTTTATAACCTTCAGTGGCCTCCAATTTTTGAAATGAGATATGCACAAATTTTATGTAGATCCATTGATAACTATCTATCCACTAACTTTGTTGGCTTTGTTGGCATAAATCCGTCTATAATTATATTTGGACTCCTCTCAAAAAAGTTATACATAATTATTTATTGCTTATGTGGTAGTTTGAGTTACTCAAATCCGATATCTAATGTGAAAGATATCGATCTCGAAAGATACCTATTTATTCTATCTTGATTTTAGAAACAGGATCACATCACGCATATGTTAACTAATCCCCATGGGCGTGGCCTAGCTCGAGGCCACTATTGAGTTAACATCCTCAGCTTCTTTTTTTATTACGTCACACGTCTGTCCCTCACCACATCACCACACACTCGTCTGCTATCCAACGCGTGGCTTTGTGCTCTATGAAAGGGTGTCTTTTGTGCTCTAATTCGATTTTATCAATATTTTGCTCTAAATACACAGTATTAATGTCCCCATTTTAGGAAACCTGAGTGCATTGCACACAGCTCAACTTATCACCGCGCGTTTGATAATATGCACACGGCTGAATCACCAAACTTAGTTTCTTTCTTTATCACGTCACGTGTCTTCCCTCTGCAACATCAATGTGTGTGAAGCTACAGTCCTCAGTGCTCGGCTATGCGTACGGTCAATCAGTAACTTCTGATTACCAATTTGATTTTGTTAGTCTTTTGCTAAAAATCTCTTCTTTTAACATATTTTCGTGTTAAGCTCTAAATTCATCCTATACTTTATAAATTTGCTAAAACTAATAAATAATACTCTCAAACAATCAAAAATTTGGTGGGTTAGGTATTTAGACCTAATAATTCGGTCTCATCAAGAGCCACTTTATTATTTATTAGGGATCATAGTGTCTAGAGGGAGGCCGCTTATGATTAGTGGACTTGATCTCATGTATAATTTAAAAATAAACCTTAAGAGTCACACACAAGTGAGTGTAAGATACTATGTTAAGAGAAAACCAAATAAAATTTGGTCTGGATATGATTTGATTCAACCTCACTTTAATCAGATAAACCATATGGTTTAAACCTATATGTATAACCCAGGGATAATGTCCATTGCCTTTAGCCCACGGGCGTAGACCCAATAACCCATCAGATGGGCTTGACCTACGGACCATAGCCTAGAAGTATGATTCTCACTATAAATATAATTCTAGGGCTTCTGTTTTCTGATGATGTCACAAATCATGTTATACGATAACAGAAATGCTCACTAGTGAGAGAGGGTGAGTATTTCCAACTCTACATCTGACGTGGTATCCACACATATATTTGGCTACCGTTAGAGATGCGTCACCAACCGCGCTTAAGAAATGAGGCAATTAAACGAAAAAAGATAATAATGTATTAAAGTTGATTTCTTTTTTAGATTTCCCTTTTGTTTTGAGATTTCTCAATTAAGATCTATACTTATATCTAAGGTCAGGATTGAGAATGATTTAAATCATATAAATGGATGATATGGATCTAGATTTGAATTTAGTATTTCAGATTAATACGAAAGTCATTAAATAGTTTTGTGCTGCTGCAGATCTAAACTTATGCCACATAATCAGAAATCTGAATTTACATTTTGTGTAGATTATTTCCTTCACTGGTCCATCATTTATGGTGCCTTTCTATCCCATTCGTATCTCCAACTTAAGTATTCACTATGTACCAGCGTACTTGATAGTGTTACTCATCAAGTACCAACTAGATATGCTTATACATTCCAATTTCATACCTAAGCTGCTGCTCAGAAATATAATTGATTCAGGCAGTAGCTTTATTTTATGCTTCTCATCTAACTTATTTTATGTAGTTGGTAAGTGTTGGATGTAGTTTGTTTCTACTTTTATGCCGCCATTTATTGAATTTTTTTATGCAGTGTTCTTTGCCATGTCTTTGTTATATCTATATTGTTGCTTGTTTAAACTATCAAAATATGGAATTTGGGACCATGAATTATTTAGGATATATGTTGCTATATATTTAGGATTTATGGCTAAGTTTCGTGCTGTGAGAATATTTGGTAATTGTTTGTTTTCTACCCCAAAATGTCTTTGACATGTCTTTTTCATGGCAATTGTTTGTGTTTGTTTATGCCATGTCTTTCCCAAACTGTATTTGCCATGTCCTTGCCATGTAATTATTTGTAATTATTTAATATCATAAATTGTTTTTGCCATGTCTAAGTTGTTGTATTTGGTAATTGTTTGTTTTCTATCACAAACTGTTGGTACTCTTTGCCATCTCTTAACAGTGTTGTCATCTAATTTTGCTTATGGTATTCTATCGTATTAAGCTATATGCTAATGTTACTAGATGCTCCCACTTTCAGGAACTAGTGGAAGAAATAGAGTTTTTGAAAGATAAGTTTAACAATTGAATTGCAACAGAGAAATATAAAGCGCCACAAGTGCAGAAAAGAGGAAGGAAGCACAAGTGACTTTGGTTTTAGTAAATTGTGTAATCACAAATGACTTAGTCAAATTTTTTATACATAGGACATTTTATTTAAATAATATATAATTTGATTCCATTAATATTATATTATTTCATTTGTAATATTTTAATTTATTTTGAATGAGTTCTCGATATATATTCACTTATAGCCAACACTATAAGTTTCTAGTGCCCAATCTAATGCAATGCAAATGGCAATGAAGCTCTTATGTTACCTTAAGTTACCGCTGCATTAGATGACAATGAAAAATTTGTGTTGCATTAGATCTGATGCAATGTAAAAGGTAATGTGAATTCTTTCATTAACTTAAATCACGGATGCATTTGATGTCAACACAAAAATTTATGTTGCATAAAGTTTCATGTTACATTTGCTTTTTGTTAGCTTTGCATCTATTTTTTATTGCTAAAAATATGTTGTCTTTGCCAAATTTTTGCATTAAATTTGATAGAAGTGGTGACTTAAGGTAACGAATGTGTTCCAATTGTATTGTCTTTGTGTTGTATTTGATTAGAGGCAATAATATAATGTCCTAAGACATACAAAATTTGCCCATCGGTCATTTGCATTACCTGTTGGTCATTTTCCTGTAGAGATTTTACTACATACACAAAAGTATCCATCCAAACAAAGAGCGCAACATTAATCAACTTAGAAGACACTTACATGTTGGCATCGTAACATACCCATATGTTCTCTCCTATCTCGACTACATCCGAAATGATATTAGGCAACACCCCAAAACTATTGCAAAAAGAATTTTTACCATTTTCTAAACTTTAGGCAATGATTTTTTTGACTGCATCTGATAGGCATTGCATAGTCCCTAAAAATAGTTTTTTACTTAAGGCAAACAGTGTGCCCGGGCTGGGCAGGGTGGAGGCTAAGGAAACGGTTTTGTAGGCAATAATTTTAAATTGTTATCTTTAAATTTTTTCTTTGTTGCCGATTGTCAAGATCGTCGTTGAGCATAAAATTTACACTCATGGCTCATTAGCTAGTAGCTAGTATAAGTTCGATGCTCATGGACTAAGTACCTGAACGTTAGTAACAGACTCAAGAAAAATAAAAAGACTCAACTTTCGGGAGAGTTTCATATTTGAAAAGTAATGTCAATCGCTCAACCTACACACAAAGTAGAAAGATCATTAAATAAAATATGTAGCTCAAGTGACTTGATTTGTGAATATATGTTGATCATTAATGCTAATATGAAATTCTTACAATGAATTGAATTCAACAAACGTATACACACTTATCAATCATGACAATGTGACTAGTTGTATACAATCACTCATACTTGACAATCGTCATACCCTTTAACCATTGATACGAATTTTATATTTCATCATGCAATTAAGCTATCATCCTAGATGAAAGACATACATAATTTAGCTATTATGGTAAGAACTTCAATCTAGATATGCAAGCCCTAGCCAATCTAGAGTATGTTTACCTATAAATTGGCATAAAAACTTTTGGTTACTTGTCACTTGATTAATTGATATTGGCCCTAGTCTTCACAATTAAATTAGTTGTAGAATAATTGTAAGGTAACATAGATTGTCATGCTATGTTATTGACAATGTTCATAAGATTAAGCTCAGTAAATATAAGACTAAGACTATATAACTAAGAATAAGTGCACTTAAACGGTGAGGTAAACACCTCCATATATAAGTGTGAGTGGTTTACAATTTAAGCAATGTGATTTCCATGAATTGATGCAGATCTTCTAATGTATCTCTTCAAAGATACTAATGTGATCTGGACTTCGAAGGTTGATAGGAATTAGAATTTGATTTGGAGTTGAATTAGGAAGCTTTCTGCCCACCAACCTTTACTGTCCCGCTAGTAAGAATCCGTTGTGATATAAGTGTTGGCTCTTATTAATAGATTGTAGATAATCTTCTGATCTTTCTATAGTCATTAGAATTGTTCAAATCGGCCAACTAGCGTGAAAGTTACGTGACAATTGGAAAGATTCTCTTGTCTCAAATTAGGAAACAGTGCGTACAACGCTCACGTGTCCTTAAAGTTCTGTGCACTCGGCGCACTGTTTACGCCAGCTTCTTTCTTTCCTTTTGATTGTGGCACGTGTCCTGCCTTTGCCATGCCACCATGCGCTCGGTTAAGAACCCTAACGCGCAGCTCTTACGCTTTGTAGATTATTGTCTTCTGTTCTCTTTTTTTATCTTGTACGTCCGAATAAGCCTAAAGTACAAATAATAGTTTAAACTATTAAATTATACTCAAGAACAGTCAACAAAATTGAAACCCTAATGAACCGAATAATTTGATCTAATCACCTATTTTATATTTGGTAACAAAGTTTTATTGTTGCCTTTTGTGCAAGGGCATAACTGTAAGATGTTTTTAATTTCAAAATGTAGTGCTACACTTTAAAAATAAAAGGGAAAACTACAGAAAGGGGGTATGAACTAACACAGTTTTACAAATTACGGGTGTAACTACTATTTTTTGCAATTTGCAGGTTTTTCAGTTTTGGGACTGTTTTGTAAATAAATATTTTTCAATCAAGTACAGATCTAATTTAAACTAATTACAAACTCACCCTCAACAAAACTAATCTAACCTAAATTACCCATGTTAATGTAAGCAAGTGTAGACTAAGATGAAGTTAATGCTAACGGTTGAACAAATTTAATGAATGGGTGGTTAGGTTAGTTTTGTTGAGGGTGAGTTTGTAATTAGTTTAAATTAAATCTGGACTTGATTGAAAAATATTTACTTACAAAACAACCCTAAAACTGAAAAACTTGCAAATTGCAAAAAATGGTAGTTACACCCGTAATTTGTAAAACTGTGGTAGTTCATACCCTCTTTCTGTAGTTTTCCCAAAATAAAATAGTGCATACAAATTAAATTTTAAATATTCAAACGTATTATGAATTTACCGCTGACTTTGAAGTACAACAATAAAAATATGAGAAAAATGCAAAATCAGGGTATTAATTTAACTAACTAATTAATTATAATTATACTTAAATTTCAAATTTCCAATCATTCATTTATCAATTAACGTAGCAGATTATGTTTCATAGTCCAATTTAGAGGCACGTATATGCTGCTTCTTCAATCGTTTTCATCTTAGTTATGCCTAAAATCTTAGCTAACATTGTTTTTTTCATAACCTTCAGTCCATCAAGCTAGCGTACATGAAAATAAGATGAGCTGAAGCAAAATTAAATTATGAGTTTAATTAAATTTATAATTAATTTTGATTAAGTAAGTAATCAGGAAAAATGAATACACTGGTGCAAAATGACAGTGCGGAATTTTGACTCTATATATGTATCAATGAACATTTTATGGGTCAGTGATAGTCAAATAATTTCGGTAAGTGCCGAGTCGAACCAAGAGGAGCACAAAGCTTGCTAGACGCTAATAACCTAATTAATATCTATTTAATTCTAGGCGAATGAGTGGGATTGTTGAAAACTAATTAACAACTAACTAAATTGATAACAATGACACAGAGATAGAATTGAACAGAGAAGATATACATCATAAGATTTACTTCACCTAGGTTGCATGCAAAATTAATCATGTTATTCAAGCACAAATTAATCATCCAAATCATGCAATTTCAATAATACTTTGTATCACTCAACAATTCACTGCGAGTTCAAGTTTAGGGTGTACCTACGTAGCAAATTATTGACTATAATTGAATTCGTATTATGTTGTTTCCCAATTCCAGTCTTTTTAACTCACAAGTACTAGTCAAATGGCGATACACTAATATTTTCTAAACATGCACCAAGATAATTAAACTACTCAATATTCATAGGCCAACTCCAGATTTCGATCTTCGTTTGATTAGGATCATTGACTACATCTAAGTAAAATAATCAACCTATCCTGATTCCGTTTTTCGTGAGATGGAATATCCTATCCTAGAGGGTAATAAATTTAATCTTAAACTTAGTTCTTATAACATACATCTTTAAACTTTGAAGCACAACATGACAATATAAATGCGTCCCTAAAATAATAGACATACACAATAACATTTAAAGAAGCACTAGTAACATGGATGAAGAATAATTATGACCCAATTTGCATCTTTTTCGTACATAGATGACTACTCACCACACATAATTGAAAAATAATTATAAAATAATTATGAAAGTAAAAAAAGAACAGTAGAGGAAAATTTAGTCTCTTGAAGCTCTAACTCTGAACGAAATTCGTCTCTCTGGCTCATATGGCAGGAAGATATGGTGGTGCCAGAGGTGTCAGTGTTTGAGCTCGAGTCTCTTATTTGTAATTGATTTGTCTTCCTATAGTTGTTGATAATTCTATTTGTTTTAGGAAGATAATTGTGGCGCAAATCAAATTATAAAACGATGAATATCAGTCAAAGTTGGCCAACTCGGTCAAACTTGTCAAAGTCAGCCCGGTCAACTCTGTACAATTAATTTTCTAAATTACACTTCAGTCACTGAAGTTTCATCAGTTAACAAGTTAGCCCCAAACTTCCGAAATTACAATTCAACGTCTAAAGTTTTGAATTTTACAATTCGGTCCCTAGCTTTTGGAAATTATAGTTGGTTCCCTAAAGTTTGCCTTAATTACAGATTGACCCTAACGTTTGGTGGTTTCGAGATCAGCCCCTTAAATTGTATTTTTCTGTAATTTTTGACCTGATTTGAATCTTTTTCGTATTTTTCTCTCTGAAGCGACTTTTCTACATATTTAATCTATACGAGAAAAATCAAATACAAGTCACCCATAATTATTCGAAAATGACTGAAATATACAAAGTATAGATACCTAAAATAGAGTAAATTATTACCGTATCACAAAACATCAAAGTTTTGAAAAGTACTTATCTATAACAACAAAAAATTTAAGCAGGATGAAATCATGAATTAATTATTTATTTAAAGGCATAAAATTCTTATTTTCCATGAAATTTTATAATTTGATAATAATGTCCCCTATTTGCAAATACTTGGTAGTAAACAATATTTTTGCAATTTTCTTAGTTTGTAATTTCAGAAAATCTTTGAAGGATGAAATCAAAACTACATATTTACACAAGCGTTGGTGAGACCTGCAGTTTCCTGTTTCTGGTTGAACTGACGGTTCGAACCAATTAGACTGTTGGTTCAAATGCATGTAATTATTATAATTTATGAAATTTAATCTTCTAGTTATCCAAATAACAACTAAACAGATTGATATATAGTCTGATGGTTTAAGCATTCGACCGGGATGCCATAGTGCTAGGTTCAACCGGATCAGTCTGGTGCAATGATATTATAATAAACAGGCTGATTTGTTCAGATTTTTTGGTTCATAGAGCTATCCGATATTAATTGTTCTCGGTTGAATCGGAAGGTCCGGTACGGTTCTGATAACTATGGTCCAAAGCATGTGTGTTTCCTTGAAATTGTAAATTATGGTAATAATACCTGTAATTTGTAAAAAATGTGATAGTACGTAACCTATTTTTGTAATTTTCTCTAAAAATATTAATGTCAAATGATAGGATGACACTCATAGATAGAAAGCATCCAAATTATTGAAAGTCTTAAATACTTCCATGCATTTTTCGTAGATTCTTCCTTAAATTCTTTCTTCCTTTTTACTCAGTAGTATGTATGCTAGTTGCACTATAATTAAATATAAGGAAAAAAGAGGGGTAATGGTTGTGAAAAAGTTCTAGTCCAATAAATTGCTACAGCTGTATTGAGAACTGATTCTTGAAATATTGATCCAGAAGCTCCAGCCTCCAAGCGAAAACCAGTAAGAAGTGATTTTGAATTATTGTAGTAGACCCCTACGGAGTATGTTATTAGTCACACCAGAACAACCTTCAAAATGCCTAGCCGCATCATCAAATTTGCAGATATAAATGTAGCAGCCACTCCCATGCAAGCGCAAGTCCGCTGAAGCCTCCAATGGTAGAAGGGTTTAGTCCTGTTCAAAATGCCAACAAATTATTTACCAGAAACAAAACTACCATAAGCAAATAATTTTGACTTAGCAGCTCTTATGCTTTTACAAAAATAACATCTTTGTTAATTAGCCAGTACGATATTAGACTTAAAGATCATTTCTCTTCGTATACAAAACCAGGACTACTAATATTAGTAAGTTGGTTCCACACTCAAAATCAATTGTCCATGAGTGAGAGAATCCAACTATACTTAAGGTGTAATTTTATGAGCAATGTGGGCGATGTGGGATACAATCTCTTATATGCACCACCACCCCCCCCACTTACGAGATCGTTAGTGCGGACATAACCGACACGCTAGATCGGTTTATCCAGGGGTGCGGTTAAAATTCGCTCTGATACCATGTTAGTAAGTTGGTTCCACACTCAAAATCAATGGACAATGAGTGGGAGAGTCCAACTATACTTATAGATTAGTATTTGAGCTCAATGGACGATGTGAGATACTCCCTTATATGCACCAACACTAAAATCAGACATCCCGACAGCTATTGTCAGTGGTCTTTTCCGTACTATGACAATCTTGCAGAAAATATGCCCTGCTTTCTGGCAAGGTCACTTGCTATAAATAATTTCACGAAAAAGAATATACCTTTCTATGTTAGAAATGTGGTCATCAATCCACCGGGTGTTAGAACAATGTTAAAATACAGAAGAACTGAGGCAAGACTCGCTGGAAGAACTGAACTGGCTGCTACACATTCTATCCATCCATGCTTCACAGCATCCAAACCTGTCGCCATTAATTGCGACATTGGTGGTATGAGATCAGACCAACGCCACAAAGAAACCATTACTCTAAGAGCATACTTAAGCGCATTAGCAGTTTTACTCAGGCACTCGACATTCTGATTTGAAATGCATACATTTTGAAAAGATCTAGCATGATCAAGAACCCCGGAAGTGAGTTTATTGGTGTAGGTTGTGAATTTCTATGGCTGCAGAAATGAGAATATTTAAAAGTACAAATAACTAGAGAAAGAAAGTGTCATATGCTGTTGCCACAATAGGCAAAGGACCTCAACATTAGACCAGAAGTAAGCTTCAAGCAGGTCACTGAGTCATACTTGGAGAGTAGAATGCCAAAAATGATGCTCCAGCAATATGCAATTATAGGGTGTTGAGAGAACCACTATCAATCCCCTTTAAAAAAAAAAAAAAATTCATAGGGTGTTGAATCTGTCATAGATATAGGACCACATTATACATAAAAAAACTTGATTTAAAAGAAAAATTATGCAGTTCTTATAGAATATAGACTTATAACATTCAACTCTCTTCCAGACCTATATGGTCGCAGAGATATATGATATATTTTGGGCAGCACTAAGAAAGAAAAAAAATTGAATATGGAACAAGTACAAATTGCATATTTGGGCAGCAAGAACAATAGTTGCTCAAAATGAGTGCAAACTCAGTATACCAATATATACAAGCAGTATCAAACTTGAACTTTGAGGCCTCAGGCCTTCATTTCAAATTTGTCCTATCGTTCGCACAAGCTTCCAATTCGGTGTCTTACAAAAATAAAAAATAAAAAAATGTTATAGACCTATTGTAACTGTTCACAACAACATCTTCCCGCCAAGACCTATCTTATCATTTTGATACGTCATATCCTTTCCAAACTGCAAGAATCGCAGTTCCTGTTGCTCCTTAACAAGTCCTGCCTCGGAGGACTGGATAGAAGCTTGCTGCCTCAGAGGTTCTCAAAACGGTGAGTTGCGGTTGTATGCGTTAGGAACTTTTTGTAAATTTAAACTATTTGTTTTGTTTTCAATCATATATGTCACCCCTCTTGATTTATTTTCTAATATAACCTTTTCGTTCTTCAGTTGAACGCAAATAACATGTGGATTCGAAGGTAGATTAATATGCTAATGTGGCTGACATATGGAGTTTCACTTTTGAATAGTACGAAAATCTAATTAATTTTCACACTTCAAAAGAGCGCAACTTAGAGGCTGCCGTTTTTAAGACGATTTTGGTGCTAAGTAAGAACAACGGCCAATTACACTTTTTTACTATCCGAAAGTGAAACTCCATCTGACATCCATATCAGCAGGTGAGTCAGCCTCGGCAGCCACGTGTTATTTGCGCTCTATTGAAGAGCGAAATTGGTGGAACTTTTTGTTATTTGAAAGAGCGAAAAAAGTAGAGTGGAAAAAATTGAGAGGGTGGCAGATATGATTGAAAACAAAGCGGATAGGTTAGATTTGTAAAGAATTTTATGCGTCTGCGGTGCCATTCTGGGATCCAATCATGCCGCACCTTTGTGGCCAAGATCTAAGATTGGAGGCGCCAAACGGTGAATCTAAGAAGTGGCTTAAGAGTAAGGGGCTCAGGGCTCAGGCATGTGGAGATCAATGCTGCCTTCCTCATGTCATATCAACCATACTGCTGGGATTTAGGTAGAGAGTGCAGTTCGATGAAGCAAGAGAGTGAGAAATGAGCGAGAGTGGAAGATCCATGGGGTGTGAGAAATGGAAGATTTGTGGGGATTTTAGGATACAAGGTTTCCAATTGAGCAGAGGGTGAAATTATATTTTTTTCTAAAGGGACCTATTAGCTTGGTTTTCAATCATTTTTGGTCCCAGAACTGATTTTTTTTACCTTTTCGTATTTCAAAACAATGCAAAGCGGGTAGGTTTCGCATCTCCGAACTAGGACAATCCCAGCTGTCCGTTTTTGCCTAGTCAGTTGTAGACTGTCACAGTCATAGTGTAATGACTCGCATCCCTTATAATTTTCATGCACATTGGGATTGGGATACTTAAGACCGGTCGATGCCCAGCTCTTCATGGATTAGGGCCAGTTTTCTCAAAGTATGGGATATCTTTTACTTACCAGCGTCTTGAGCGAGATATGAGATCATCTCTAACCACGCATCATTGAGTGACTCATGAGAGGATCTCTATAAACAGTCGCACATTAATCAGTTAGGATATCCACTTATCTATGAGATCTATCTCGAGGTTTCACCTCTTCTATTTCTCAGCTAAAATACATGACTCCCTTCTCAAGTTCTCTTCAAATTCTCATATCACATTAAGGAAAATTCCATATGATCTTAGGATCCCTCATGGTCCTTTACACTCATTATTTGCGGGGTTTATAGATCATTGGATATGTAGCCTCGACTAGAAGCTCATTGCGCATCGTTATGATCCTGCTCCATTTGAACGACGTCCATAAGGTTGACACCTTATGGACACCTTCGAGGCTTGCTAGACTAGGTTTACCTGCCCTAATGTAGCTGACAGACGTATTTTTGACCCTATGTAGTTGTCAATTAATATTTCAAAGATCACTGCAGTCAAATAAAATCGGTAAGCATCAAGTCGAACCAAGAGGAGCACAAGGCTTGCTAGGCACTAGTAACCTAATTAATATCTATTCAATTCTAGATGAGTGAGTGGAATTTGTTAGAAACTAATTATCTAAGAACTGAAACTGAAAGTAACGACGCATAGATAAAATCGAACAGAGAAGACAAGCATCCTAAGATTTACTTCACTTAGGTTGCATGCAAAATTAATCATGTGATTCAAGCGCAAATTAATCATCCAAATCATACAATTTCAATAATGCGGCGTATCACTCAATAATTTACATGCAAGTCCGACTTTTGGGTGTTCATACGTAGCAAATTATTGACTACAATTGATTTCGTATTGTGTTATTTCCCGATTCAGGTATTCGTAGCCCACAAATACTAGTCAAAGGGTGATACACTAATATTTCCTAAACATGCAAACAGGATAAATAAACTACTCAATATTCCTAGGTCAAATCGCGATTTCGGTCTTCGGTTGACTAGGGCCATTGACTACAACTAAGTAAAATATCCAACCCGTCCCGATTCTGGTCTTCGTGAGATGTAATATCCTAGCTTAGAGGGTAATAGATTATATCCTTAACATAGTTTCTTGAAGCATGCCTATTTATACTCTGAATAACTACGAATGACAATATAAAGGAGTCCTTAAAATAATGAACATGCGCAATAACATTCAAAAACGCACTAGCAACATGGATGAAAAATATTCTTAATTAATAAACATGAAAAGTTGAATTTACACACAACCTAAGATCTTTAGGATCTTAGGACAGAGACGACTACTCACTACGCATAATTGAAATAACAATCATAAAATAATTATGAAACTAAAACAAGAATGGTAGAGGAAAGCTTAGTCTCTTGAAGCTCTAACTATGAACAGAATTCGTCCCTTTGGCCCTTCTGACAGGAAGATGTGGTGTGGTGCTAGTTTTCGTAGGGTTTGAGCCCAAAACGTATATTTATAGTTCATATGTCACCTTAGACTGTCTTCGGAAGGAATCTCATCGCCAAAAGGGTTCCTAAAGGAGAATTAGAAACCGCCTTTTCTGGGCTCGCCACGTGTCATCTCGATCCGAGTCGAGTTTTGGGTCGTGCGCCGACATGAAACATGATCTGTGTCGAGTTCTTGAAAAGGCAACTCGATCAGGGTCAAGTTTTGGTTCTGCATATTTATAGATTTGCTCCTGAACTTCTTTTTTTGACAATTTGACCCCTGAATTTGGCTTTTTGTCTGATTTTAACCCAGGTTGCACTGTTTTCATCTTTTTCCTCTTTCCATGCCAGTATTCTTCATATTTAACCTACAAGAGACAAAATTAACTATAAATTACTCATAATTGCTCGGAAACGACTCAAATATCTTAACTATAAGTACTTAAAATAGGGTAAATTATTTCCCTATCAGTATATTGAAAATTAAGTATAAGTACACATGAAAAACATGAATTGTCATTAAGAAGTTAACCTCGCAACAAATATTTACAAGTTAATTAACTTGAACCACACAAAGAACTTAAGCCACTCATGAGCATGAAAGATAAAAAAAAATGTGAACAACTCTTTCAACACTCTTAAGTATTTCACTTATAATATCATAAATCACTTCGAGTTTGAATCTCTTGCTTTTATTGCAGCAAAGTGATAAAAAGAACGTAGTTGTTTTCTCCGGGGATATAAGAGGAAATAGGAAAGTTGAATGATGCTTGTAGCGGAAATAATAATATTTTAGTCGTGTAGTGCACTTTAATTTAAGGTAAAAAATAAAAAAATTCTCCGAACTACCATCCAAAATCAAATCCAGTATCGAACTATTTTTATTTTCAATTACAGTACCGAAAAACCTAATTGTAACATAATTTTTTAAAAATAACACCCCAAATTTATTTAAAATCGAAACAACCCTGAAGGATGGGGTTGGAGAGGGCGGGGTAGGTTTTGATGAAGGTGGAGGCGGCTGCGGTCTCCAGAGAAGAAAAAGGCGGTGATGGGATTCGAGTGGTGGTGGTGGGGGAGGAAGAGAAGAATATATAAAAGGTGGGAGAAAAGGTGAGGTAGTAGGGGTGATGAAAGGGATGACGGTGGATTTTCATGGTGGTGGAGGCAACATTGGTGACTCTAGACAAAGAAAGAGTGGTGATGAGGGTGGAAGTGAGTGGTGGTGGGGGGAGAAGGAGAAGAATGTGTAAAAGGTGGACGAGATGGGGAGAAGGTGCGGGTGAAGCTTTGTAGTGAGAGTGGTGAAAGGGATGGCTGTGAGAGTTCTAGGCAGGGGGTTTTGATGGTGGTAGAGGCGGTGGGGGAGGTGGTGGCTACGGGCTCAAGGATAGGGTGGCTGTAGTGATGAGTGGAAGTGAGTGGTGGTAGGGGAGGAGAATGTGTAAAAGGGGTTCTTTTCGATTTTAAATAAACTTGTGGATATTTTCTTTAAATTGTCTTACAATTAGGTCCTTCGGTACTGTAATTGAAAATAAAATAATTCAGTACTAGATTTGATTTTAGATGATAGTTCGAAAAATGTTTTTGTTTTTTACCCCTTTAGTTTATCCAAAATATTTTATGTTCTTGCTTATTTACTTTTATGCATCCAAAGTTTTGAAATTTTTTGCTTTTGAAATTTTTTGTACCGGCACGGAAATATTTACTTGAATTGTAAAAAGTAGTATGGAAAAGGATTCGGACTAAGCAAAGAATCAGATTGTGACTCCAACATATTCTCGATAGTTGACATGGTATACATGGGTTTCATTACTTACATCTAACAAATTACTACTGTAATAAGTAAACATAATATAATTAGAAAAAAGGTTCGAGAGTTTAAATTAAGGGAAAAAACTCAAATGGGTCATGAACTAACAGAGCTTACCTAATTGCGGTCAGAACTACCACAATTTTCAAAAAGAGTGCAATGAAAAAAGAATTTGACTGATTTTCTAAATTAAAATTTACTATTACATTTCAAACCTAACATTATTATAAGATTTAGATTTGTGTGCGAAAATTACGTCGTTTGGTTATCAAAATAAATTATATCATTTTGCGCACATAAAGAAAACGACGTCTTTTGATAACCAAATGACATAATTTTCGCATGATCTGATCGCAATTAGATAAGTGGTGATAGTTCAGGATCCCATGTGGGTTTTATCCCTTAAATTAAAAGAAGCTAGAATACCCTTTCACCATGCATTTCAGTACATGGAGCAATATTTTGTAGAGCATGATGAATGCTAGCAAAGCTGCTATTATAGAATAGTCTTTGGATTTAGCATCCTGTGTGGGGATTTCGCTGTCATCATCATCACTAATTTGGTCACATTTTGGCTGATTGCCTACACTCTATTAGCTAAGCCAAAGCCGAACAGTTCACAATAAAGAAAGAAAAACATATTATAGGCCTTTGGATGAGCTACTCGTTCTCAGTCTCACATGATACACGCTCAAAGAGGCCCGAGCCCCACTCTTCAAACCTAGGCTTGGCCTCCAGCTTCAACAGGCAGTAAGAGAAAGTTGCAGAATGACAATATATTATACAGGATGCTATGGTAATGTAAAACCCACTTCAGAGTTTGGTTAATACATGCCGATCCTCTCATTTGTCCCCTACTCTGTCTAGTCCTTATGATGATGATGGTGAGCATATGCATAGAGCTTAGATACTATATTAGTTAGTGCCTACTTTTAATACCAAAGACAGTAATGAAATCTTTGGTTACTGTGCTAGAGGGCTAATAAAGGAGAGCTGGGCTTTCATCCGAATCATGGTCCTGGAAAGCATAGATTATTAGGCCATGATTGCTCTGAAGCTCAGTCCTATAGAGGTGTCGATGGCCCCATTAGCTTTTGATATGGCTGGTTAGATGTGAACAAAAAGTGTGGATACATGATGAACAAACACGCTGAGACCACATGGGGGCACTGTCCTAAAAATGTGCACTTCATTCAGGACTTGCTTGAGCTACACAGCTCACCTACCATCATCAATCACATCTACTGTCACTGTTCGCTCATGTTCAAACAACCATCGGAAATGTGGGAATCGAGTTTGGGCATTTCAGTTCAGATCCACCCATGAACCGACGTGGGGTGTGGCCGTCCAGTAGAGAGAAATTCAGCAGAGCAGGCAACAGAAGGCCAGACTTTCATGCAGAGAAAATGTACACAAATATAATAACTTACAGAAGCTACTAGTACAATCGAATAGCACCACCACCACACGAGTAGATGAAAATGGTTGCTGGTGATGTACAGAAGGGGAAGCAGCGGCAGGCCAGAATCTCAGGACTCTTTTATGATTATATTGTTCATGTTGAAGAGACCGGATTCAATGTCTTGGTGAACCCTTGTAGGACACCGTAACCCTTAGAACTGAACCCCAGACATCCAAACAGCCCTTGTCTGTAAGGCAAGTAAGTCCTCTTCTTCATCTCCTCCGCCTGCGCTCTGTTCGCCGTGTAGTGCAGCTCGTGAGCCGACGGCGGCACCCTCCGCTTCGACACATTACCGTTCGCCGGCTTTCCTGCAGCCAGACGCTGCTGCTGCTGCTTCTTGCCTTTCTCACAGGCGATTTCCTCGGATTTGGATGCGGTTGAAATTGCCGATGAGGTAGAAGACTTCTTGTCTTTGGCGGGGGAGAAAGACCAGAACTTTTCTTTCGTACTTGCTCTGCCTTCACTCTTGCTCCGGTACAACAGGTCCTTGAGAAATACCCACTTCCTCGAGTTCCGGCCCCCGGATGAGGACGACCTGGAAGACGAAGCCGAGCCGGAGATCGCTGCCTCCTCCGTCGGCAGATCTGACTCTCTCTGCTTCTCGCCTTCTTCGTCGTTAAGCGCCGGCACTTGCGCATCGCGCCACTCCAACGGCGGTGGGGACAGAGATCTGGTCTTCCGATGTAGAGATCTGTTCCTTAGCCGCATATCCCTACCCCGCATCATCATAAACGTCTTCTCCCCGTCAGCTCCGACGCCGCCACTGCCCACCTCCTCTTCTTCCTCATCCAGATCCAGCAGCGGCGCGAGATGTTGCGGTCTCTGCAAGTGCGACGACAGCTTCATAGGCCTTATCTTCCCGTTCAGGAAGAGCTCGTCCGCCGAGCTCATGGATCCAGATCCACCGCTACCACTGACTCCACCCTTGGACGAAAATTCGAAGTCAGAGGAAGCGTCTCCCGCTGCCGGCTTATCAGAAGATATAAGGTAGTGCACGGGGCTGGCCGGCGCGCTGAAGAAGTACCCAGAGGGAGCGCCGGCGCCCCGTGTCGGGCTTGAAGGGGCGCTGACGAAAGGAGTGGAGCAAGCACTGTCGAAGTCACTATCCCCGGCAAAACCATTGCCGATATCCGGCGGGTGCTCTGCAGTCTTGAC